>JAHIAM010017376.1:0-16547 GCA_021605205.1 Aegilops longissima | reverse complement strand
ACACCGTATGACGGAAACTAGGTGGCAAGAGGGAACAAAACACCTGCATAAGGCCCGAGCCTTCCACCCTTTACCAAATATATAGATGTATTAATTATAGCAGATATATATATATTGTGATATCCCCAACAAGTAATAATGTTCCAAAGAGGAACAACATCTCCATGTTCCAACAAGGAACAAACTTCAGCTTCACTCGCAACTAGCAACGCTATAAGAGGGCTGAGCAAAGCGTAACATAGCCAATCAACGGTTTGCTAGAAAAGGATGGTTAGGGGCTGACATGGCAATTTGGGTGGCATGATATAGCAAGTGGTAGGCATCGCAGCATAGGCATAGCAAAAGAGCGAGCAACTAGCATAGCAAAGATAGAAGTGATTTCGAGGGTATGGTCATTCGCCGCAATGTTCTCGAGAGTTGTCGAAAGCTTGATCCTAAAACGTTTCTCAACAGGTTCCTCGCTCACGCACTCGCTCCGGCTCTACCCAAAGCAACAACACAAACAAAGGAACCACAATAAATCACGGTGCAATGCACAATCAACATGATGCAAAACATGACATGATATGCTAGATGCGATATGCAAAGCTTATGCGCCCGAAGGTAAATGATGAACCAGGCATCAACTTGGCAAACCAAGTATGCCACTGAAAGATGAGATGATTTCGCTGAAATCGATATAAAGATCACCGAATCGGATGCACGGTTTGCAAATGGCAAGCAAAACAAGATTGGCGCAAATCTGCCATTAACAGCATGATGTCACTTAGCAAGCAACAATTAATTAAGCTACTGCACCCAAACGTAACAACAAAGCACATGGCAGTGATCTACACATGATGCTCGACAAAAGATGAGCACTGAGCTACGGCTAGTTCACATCATAACATGTTCAAACAAGCATGGCAAAAGAGCACAAAATATCAGGCTGGACATGGCAAAACAGCATCAGGTTGCAATGTTCAGAGCAGCAAAACTACATGCTACAGGAACTTAAAATAGCAAAACATGGCATGGCATGAATCTACTCAAAGCCTAGAACAAAAGTCCCTTACTGACCATAAGCCAAAAAAGGACTAGAAAATATAGTAACACCCATGTCAATATTGAAAGTCTCGTTAACAGATTCAGCAACATGGCATGTCAAAAACTGATAACGAGTAGGCATGTTTACAAGCTCAATGCACTCACTACAGAGCCTCAAAAGATAAACTAAGCATACATACATCAAGAAGACATGACATAGAAGACATACATGGCAAGAACAATAACATAGCATAAATGGATCAACCACAACAAGCTAGGCAAAATTGAATAACATGTATACAATCTGCCAGGAATCATTTGATAGCAAAAGTAGAGCTCGATTGACTCAAGCTATGGCACTCCACAATTGCAAACAAAGGCATGGATCGATAGAGCAAGACATGTTTTACCAAACACCCTTACTGAAGTATCTCAAAATATGCATAGATCTCTTGGTATCATCAAGTTAACATGGCATCAAAATCAGCTAAAACAGGGCTGAAATCAGCAACATCAGGACACCTACTTTGCATGCTTGTGCTAGTCACCACATAGATCACAAAAATACATGGCATACACCCCTGAAATATAGCATGGCATATTTCAAAACACATGTAGGACTCAAATTCATAGGGTGCCCACAATAATCATGGCAAAATAATAAAGTGCAAGTTCTGATGAAAATCAGAAACTAACATCACATAGCACTCTTCCAACAGCATTTCGGGCATCAAGATGAGCTCAAATGAAAATGAAGCAATGAGATGAAATGATCTACTCTTCGAGACAAACATTTCGACATATAATACGCAAAAATGTATCTACGATGACAAAGTTACAGACATCTAAAATGCAACAAAATAACGAGATGCAAAAGACTTAGGGAAAAAGGAGGGAGAGAGCTCACGGTTCTCGCCCAGAGGCGGATCGGGCCGGATCGATCGGGCGCTGGCGGCGGCTCCCGAGCTCGCCGGAGGAGGCGGTCGCCAAGGATCCGTGGAGGAGGGGCGCTGGCCGATCCGTGCAGTGAGTCGCGGGAGGGAGGCTCCGCTGCTGGGCGACGACGACGGTGGCGGGCGCTGGCAAAATGGGCCGGGCCGGAGGTCGCCGGAGGTGGAGGGTGGCGGCTGCTGGCGCGCGGGGCGTCGAGAGGCAGGCGGCGAAACCGGGCGCGCTGGGCGCGGGTGGTCGGCGCAAGGGATTCGCTGGCGGCGGCGGTGACGACGCCCCAGAAGGGCGGGACACGCCCGGGTGGCGCAAGTGAGGACTAAATTTTAGGGTTTCGGGAAGGGATGATCCGGATTTGGAGGAGGGTTTGCTTAAATAGGCATAGAGGAGCTAGGAGAGTCCAAATGAGGTGTAGCTACCACACGATCGTGATCGAACGACGGAGAGCATGGAAGTGACTTAGATGGGTTATTGGGCTGTTTTGAAGGGGTGTTGGGCTGCAACTTAAAAGAGGCCTTTGCGAGTGCAAGCGGTTAACCGCTTGAGTACCAAACGGTCTCCAAATGACCTAAACTTGACCGGTGGTCTACGGTGGTATACCAAGGCTACTAGACAAACCTCGTCCATTTCGAGAAGGTTTTAGTACCCGCATTACGAAAAACGTAAAAGGGACCGCCGGGGAGATAGGAGTGCCGGATTGCAAAACGGACAACGGAAAAATGCTCGAATCATGAGACTTAACACGATGCAAATGCGATGCACATGATGACATGATAAAATGCATGACATGGACAAAAAGCAAAAAGGAGAAAACCCAACCACGGAGGGAATATCATATATCAATGCCGAAAATGGCAAGAGTTGAGTTACAATATGGAAAGTTAGTTCCGGGTGTTACAACACTCCACCATTACAAGAGGATCTCGCCCCGAGATCTAGGACTGAAAGAACTCCGGATATTCGAACGGAGGTGATCCTCGCCCCCGTGTAGCTTCTGGTCGGAATGTGTGACCACTTCACTTTCAGGAATTTGATTGACTTGTTGCGTAGTCTTCTGGCGCCGGTTTCATCAAGAATAGCAACGGGTGCTCATGATAAGAGAGATCTTCTGAAGGTCAATCTTCAAGTTGATAGTGCTGCAGGAGTCTTGAAGCACTTATGGGTGTGACACGGAAACACATCGCAGCAACATTTGCAAAGTTGGATGGAAGCTCGTTGATAGGCTTAGATCGCTTTTCCCAATGATCTTGAAAGGACCCACGATCTAGGGGCAAGCCCCTTGATACCGAAGCGACGAAAGTGCCTTTCATTGGAGAGACGCGAGGTAGACATGGTCTCCAATTTCGAAGTCACATCACGGTGCTTATCATCATAATAGTTTTCCGGCGCGATTATTGCGCTTTTGAGATTCTCACGTAATGACTTGGCACATTTCTTCCGCTTCGCGGATCAAGTCATTGCCAAGAAGTTGGCGCTCACCTCGCCTCGCACTCAATTGAGAGGAGTACACACTTTCTCGCCATAGAGAATTTCGAATGGGCCTCGCTCAAATCGCTTGGAAGCTGTTGTTGTAAGAGAACTCGCATATGGAAGACAATCTTCCCACTTCATACCAAGGAAATGACACAAGCCCTTGAGCATATCTTCAAGGATTTGATTAACTCGCCAACTTGGCCACTTGTTTGAGGATGGAAAGCTGTGCGAAACGAATGTTGGTGCCCATGGCCTTCTCGAAAGAATCCCAAACTTGGAGGTAAAGATGCTGCCACGGTCCAAGAGATCACTTGTGGAATGCCGTGCAAGGAGACAATCCTCGAGGTGTATAGCTCTCTAACCGAGCTGGTGTGATGGATTCTTTGATAGGAAGAAAATGAGCCACTTTAGTAAGCTTGTCAATGACAACGAAGATAGCATCATTTCCACGCTTGGACTTTGGAAAGCCAGCACGAAGTCCATTTCAATATGATCAAACTTCCATTCTCGAATAGCAAGAGGTTGGAGGAGACCAGCTGGTCTTTGGTGTTCTCGCTTTCACTCTTCTCGCAGACATCACATTCATTCACGAATTGAGCAATTTCTCGCTTCATTCGAGTCCACCAATATGACTGCTTGAGGTCATGGTACATCTTCGCATTTCCGTGATGAATGGATAGAAGCGAATTGTGAGCCTCGCTCATAATGACTTTTCGCAGATCACCCTTAGGAACCACAATCCGTCCTCAAAGAAAAGAGTATCTTTGTCATCAATGTGGAAGCACTTGTACTTGAAATGCCCTTGTCGATACCACGCTTCACCTTTTTCACCATGGCATCCGTAAGTTGAGCCTCACGAATCTGATCTTCCAAAGTAGGAGAGACTATGAGGTTGGCAAGAAAGCCTTGAGGAACAACTTGAAGATTCAGCTTGGGAAAGCTTCACGTAGATCCGCTGAAAGGGCTTGAGGATTAGACTGCTGCAGAAGCTTTCCGCCAAAGCATCTGCAATGACATTGGCTTTGCCCTTGAGTATACTCAATGCTTGGGTTGTACTCTTGAATCATTTCGACCCATCGAGTCCGCTCGAGGTTGAGGTTAGGCTGAGTGAAGATGTACTTGAGACTCTTGTGATCGGTGAAAATGTCCACTTTCCTTCCCAACAAGAGATGTCTCCATGTTATCAATGCATGGACAACCGCCGCCAACTCAAGATCGTGAGGGGTAGTTCTTTTCTGGGCTTCAATCAAGCGAGAGGTATAAGCCACAACTCTCTTCTTGCATTAACACAGACCGAGACCTTGAAGAGAAGCATCATAAAAACTTCAAATGGCTTGGATTCATCAGAGGAGTCAAAACAGAGCTGTGACGAAGTTTCTTTGAGGGTATTGAAAGCAACGCCACATCTGTGAGACCGTACATACTTCACATGCTTCGAGGAGGTTGGAAAGAGGCTTTGCAATCTTGGAGAAATTCTCAACGAATCTTCGCAATAGCTTGTAAGACCAAGAAAGCCATGGAGCTGCTTGACATTCCGAGGAGATTCCCAATTCACAATTGCGGACACCTTCGGATTAACAAGGATGCCCTTGGCGAGATGATATGACCAAGATAAAGCACTTCATCAAGCCAAAATTCACATTTGGAGAACTTAGCATAGAATTGATACTCGAGCTTGTCTAGCACCAATCGCAAATGCTTGGCATGATCCTTCTTATTCTTGGAGAAGACCAAAATATCATCAAGATAGACCAAGACGAATTCATTGGTGTAGGGATTGAATATGAAGTTCATCATCCGAGAGAATGTTGGAGGAGCATTGACAAGGCCGAAAGACATGACAAGATATTCATAAGAACCAAAGCTTGTTCTCAATGCTGTCTTGGGAATATCTTGTTCACAAATGCGAATCGATGATACCCTATAATGGTCAAGCTTGGAGAACACTCAGTAGCACCTTTGAGTTGCTCAAAGCTCATTGATGTTGGGAAGTGGATACTTGTTCTTGATTGTCTTCTTATTCAATGGACGGTAATCGACGCAAAGTCGGTCCGCGCATCCTTCTTCCCGACAAAAGAACACCACAACCCCAAGGAGATGAACTCGGTCCGATCAAACCTGGACGCTCTTGTTCATCGAGCTGCTTCTTCAATTCCTTCAGCTCATCAGGTCCAAGCTTGTATGGACGCTTGCAAACGGGTTCAGCCTGTGCTCAAGATCGATAACTAACTCAATCGCCGATGAGGAGGCATACCCGGAAGCTCTTCCGAAAGACATCTTGGTACTCACAAACGATCGAATCTGAGAGATAGCATTCAGTTCGCCTTTCTCATTGAGAGAAAACAACCAATAGTTTCATCACGAGCGCATAGATGATCACATCATTAGAAGAGTGAGTCAATTGAATTTCCCTGGCAGCACAATCAAGCTGAGCTTTGTGCTGATAAAGCCAGTCCATCCCGAGAATAAGATCAATATCCGAGTCACCAAGAACCATTGGTTTAGCGAGAAATCTGTAATCTCCCATCTTGATAGAAACATCCGGGGCCATCATTTTTGTATTCATGAACAAACCCGGAGAGGAAACCGCTATCGGCTTAGGCAGATCAACAGTATGCAAATTGTTCATGGATGCAAAAGGTCTTGATATGAAAGAAATAGATGCACCAAAGATCAAATAAGACTTTTGCAGAATATCATTAACTAGAAGATTACCCATGATCACATCGTAAGATTCCTCCGCTTGAGCTGCATTCATCATGTTCACCTTTGCACTTGGGATTATGCTTGACCAACGCATTGCCGGAAGATTTCACAGAGGAGGAGGCGGAAGACGCCCGGTTGAAGCACTTGTTCAAGATAGTGACCCTTCGCCGACACTTTGTTGCAAGTGACCTCGTGAGAGCGGACGGTGGTAAGGAGCACTTGACCTTGGAGCTTGAGAATTAGACTTGTTCGATAGCTTGGGTTGGGTGGTGGAAGATCCACGCCACCTGAGTTCTTCTCGTCTGGTAAGGCTAACGGAACGGAGGAGGGGCAGGTAAAACTTCGCTGCTTAGCTGCCACTTGAGAGGACGAAGAGGACTGAATCGCATCCCTCGATTCTCTTCTTAGCCTCACATTTGAGCTGGGCAGCTTCTTGCTTCGAGCCATGTTGTAGAAATCATCATACTTATCCGCTCAAACAGCACAAGAGGTAATTGCAGATCTTCTCGCACTCACCTCTCAATTGATAGATCATACTTTTCATCGTGCACGCCTTTCTTAGCAAAACGAGCGAAGCTTCGAACTGGATATTGTATTGATAGACGACATGTTGCCCTGCTTGAGATTGCGGAACTCCTCACGCTTGTTTCAACAACACTTTTCGAATGTGATGAGCTCAAATCACGGCGAACTCATCCCTGTAATGACACGACATTCCTCTCGAATCTTTGTATTGTTGGTACCACTCAAGAGCTTGATCCTTGAGTTGAAACGATGCAAACTTGACAAAGTCCTCTGTCCGACATTGCTACAATCAAAGTGCTTGCAGATGTCCACTAACCAATCGTGCCGCTCGTGGCCTCGACTACGTAAACCGAAAGACTTCGCTGATTAGCGAGGAACTGATCGAGAGTAGCAAAGTGTGGCTGATTGTTGCCTTGACCTTGATTTCTTTGATTGCCTTGCCCTCGAGTACGCTTCTTGCAAGAGCTGCAAAATCATCTCGAGCATTGGCATTGGTGGCTGCCATGATAGCTTGCCGTGCCTCTCGGAGGCGGAGGTGGAGGTGGAGAGGTCTCGATCGATCCCCATCATTGCGATCCGGATTCGCACGCCATGGAGCCATCCTCAAGAGGGTGACATCCGTTAGTCCTTTGATAGACAAAAGATAAGTAGAATCAACGGATAGAAATTGCAACATATAGTCTTCACAATAAATATTCAACAAGAATGAACGAATGAATTCTGTAAGCTAATCATCACACGCCCATTAAGGTGAGAAGCCACTTAGATAAAGAATATGGAAACAACAACTGCCTTAGAAACAAATCGAATATCACAACCGAAAACAAAAGGTTGGCTTCTAGAATGAGCCGAACAAACACATGATAGAGATTTCGCCAAAGTGGTGGGGCCCACACGGACACGACGATAGCGGACGCCACGAATGACAAACAAGACGCCCCCGAATCAGCATAGCCAAGGATTCTTTAAGACGCCTCACCACCAATCAGAATCGACCGTGAATGGGCGGACCACTAGACGCTGAACCCCAATCTCAAATCATACATCCGCTCGGAAAGAATATCCCGTAAGCTACTAGAATTCCCACCTATAAACTCCTGAAACTTTCTGGTTATGCAACTGGTGTTGGGGACACAGGGACACAAAATATATCACCCAAACTAACAATACCTAGATCCAAATTGTATCCATCCACAACACATAACCAAGAAATCCTCGAAATCGTGTACCTCGACCTTCAAAAACATCCGTTATACAAGTCATGGCAATATTCCCAAGACTCGCCACAAAGATCGGGCTATCGTGGTTATCTCACCAACAATCGCACAAAAGAGATTTTGATGTCGGCAAAACTCGTATTCCAAATCGCAACGATAAAATTGTGACGACAACACCCTGAGCTCAACTCCCGGACACCGCCACAACCCCTAAATGTCGGAGGCACCAAGAACAATGTTCTTGTCACAAAACCATCGGAACGATTCCAAGATACCCACGTGATCCTAAAATTTTTTTAGTGAAATTTGAGAAGAGAAGAGTCAAAACTCTACGCCAGATACCTCACTAGAGCGATAAAGGGACTGGGAAGTAAAAGAATCCTATCTCCGATATATATAATCCTAAGACTCAAAACATTTTCCATTCTAGACTCAACAACGCCAAAGAACAATCAAGTAGGGGCCTAAGTCGGGAAGGCTCGATTACCAACTTGTAACTTCTCGACGCGCTATATCTCCCACGTGTCGAGGCACGACTTAGAGGCATAACCGCATTGAAAGCAATGTCGCAAGTGAGGTAATCTTCACACAACCCATGTAATAATATAAGGGAAAGAGATACATAGTTGGCTTACAATGCCACTTCACACAAGACATAAATAAACATCCATCATTCAGAGTACACTCAAGGTCCGACTACGGAACCAAAATAAAAGAAGATACCCCAAATGCTACATGATCCCGAATCGTCCTAACCTGGGCACCACTCATCGATCATCTCGAAAAGACATAGTAACGACCACGCTCGTCGTCGAACTCCCACGTGAGCTCGCTGAGTCACCTGACCGGCCTCATCGGAACCTCGCAATCGCTGTTGAAGTATCCGTGAGTCACGGGACTCAGAATCTCACACCCGCAGATCAAGACTATTTAAGCTTATAGGAAGGACAGAGAAGTAAAGTGGAGCTGCAGCAATTTACTCAGCATATATGGTGGCTACATCGCAAAAGAGAGCGAGAAGAGGAGCAAAGCACGGTCGTGAAACTAATAGCGATCAAGAAGTGATCCCAACTACTTACGCCGACATAACTCCAACATCGTTCACTTCCTGACTACCGAGAAGAGACCATCACGGTTACACACGCAGTTGATGTGTATTTTATTGAGGTCAACTTTGGGTTTTCTACAACCGACATTAACAAATTCCCATCTGCCTCATAATCGCGGGCACGGCTTTCGAAAGATATTACCTCGCAGGGTGTCCTAACTTAGCCCATTATAAGCTCTCACGGTCAACGAAGGATATTCTTCACGGGAAGACCATCAATCTCGGAATCTCGGACTACAAGACATTTCGACAAAGAATAAAACAAGACCAAAGAAGCCACCCGAATGTGCCGACAACCCGATAGGAGCTGCACATATCTCGCTCGTGGCACACCGGATGGGCAAGACGTCGGGTTGGCATAGACCCTCGATTGCCTGGTGGGCGCCGGACATCGCCAGGTTGGACCAGCAATCAAAGGAGAACTGCCCGGGGTTAAATAAAGATGACCCTGGCTCGCGAAACCCGGGGAAAAGGCTTAGGTGGCAAATGGTAAAACCAATGTTGGGCCTTGCTGGAGGAGTCTTATTCAAAGCTTAACTGTCAAGGGGTCCCATAAATCACCCAACCGTAAGGAACGCCAAATCAAGGAACATAACACCGTATGACGGAAACTAGGTGGCAAGAGGAACAAAACACTGTGCATAAGGCCGAGCCTTCCACCCTTTACCAAATATATAGATGTATTAATTATAGCAGATATATATATATTGTGATATCCCCAACAAGTAATCATGTTCCAAAGAGGAACAACATCTCCATGTTCCAACAAGGAACAAACTTCAGCTTCACCTCGCAACTAGCAACGCTTATAAGAGGGCTGAGCAAAGCGTAACATAGCCAATCAACGGTTTGCTAGGAAAAGGATGGTTAGAGGCTGACATGGAAATTTGGGTGGCATGATATAGCAAGTGGTAGGCATCGCAGCATAGGCATAGCAAAAGAGCGAGCAACTAGCATAGCAAAGATAGAAGTGATTTCTTTAGGGTATGGTCATCTTGTCCGCAATGTTCTCGTGAGTTGTCAAAGCTTGATCCTAAAACGTTTCAACAGGTTCCTCGCTCACGCACTCGCCTCCCCGCTCTACCCAAAGCAACAACACAAACAAAGGAACCACAATAAATCACGGTGCAATGCACAATCAACATGATGCAAAACATGACATGATATGCTAGATGCCATATGCAAAGCTTATGTGCGCCCGAAGGTAAATGATGAACCAGGCATCAACTTGGCAAACCAAGTATGCCACTGAAAGATGAGATGATTTCGTTGAAATCGATATAAAGATCACCGGAATCGGATGCACGGTTTGCAAATGGCAAGCAAAACAAGATTGGCGCAAATCTGCCATTAACAGCATGATGCCACTTAGCAAGCAACAATTAATTAAGCTACTTGACACAAACGTAACAACAAAGCACATGGCAGTGATCTACACATGATGCTCGACAAAAGATGAGCACTGAGCTACGGCTAGTTCACATCATAACATGTTCAAACAAGCATGGCAAAAGAGCACAAAATATCAGGCTGGACATGGCAAAAACAGCATCAGGTTGCAATGTTCAGAGCAGCAAAACTACATGCTACAGGAACTTAAAATAGCAAAACATGGCATGGCATGAATCTACTCAAAGCCTAGAACAAAAGTCCCTTACTGACCATAAGCCAAAAAGGACTAGAAAATATAGTAACACCCATGTCAATATTGAAAGTCTCTCTAACAGATTCAGCAACATGGCATGTCAAAAACTGATAACGAGTAGGCATGTTTACAAGCTCAATGCACTCACTACAGAGCCTCAAAAGATAAACTAAGCATACATACATCAAGAAGACATGACATAGAAGACATACATGGCAAGAACAATAACATAGCATAAATGGATCAACTACAACAAGCTAGGCAAAATTGAATAACATGTATAATCTGCCAGGAATCATTTGATAGCAAAAGCAGAGCCTCGATTGACTCAAGCTATGGCACTCCACAATTGCAAACAAAGGCATGGATGGATAGAGCAAGACATATTTTACCAAACACCCTTACTGAAGTATCTCAAAATATGCATAGATCTCTTGGTATCATCAAGTTAACATGGCATCAAAATCAGCTAAAACAGGGCTGAAATCAGCAACATCAGGACACCTACTTTGCATGCTTGTGCTAGTCACCACATATATCACAAAAATACATGGCATACACCCCTGGAAAGATAGCATGGCATATTTCAAAACACATGTAGGACTCAAATTCATAGGGTGCACACAATAATCATGGCAAAAATAACAAAAGTGCAAGTTCTGATAAAAATCAGAAACTAACATCACGTAGCACTCTTCCAACAGCATTCCGGGCATCAAGATGAGCTCAAATGATAATGATGCAATGAGATGAAATGATCTACTCTTCGAGACAAACATTTCGACATATAATACGCGCAAAATGGATCTACGATGACAAAGTTACAGCACATCTAAAATGCAACAAAATAACGAGATGCAAAAGACTTAGGGAAAAAAGGGGAGAGAGTCAATCTGGCTCGCCCGAGGCCGATCGGGCCGGATCGGCGGCGGCCGGATCGATCGGGCGCGGGCGCGCTTCCTGAGCTACGGCCGAGGAGGCGGCCAGGGGATCCGGTGGAGGAGGGCGGCGCTGGCCGGATCTCGGCGTGAGCTCACGGAGGAGGCGGCCGCTAAGTGAGGCGACGACGCGATGTGCCAGGCGGCAGGGTCGGCCGGAGGTCGCCGGAGGTGGAGGTGGCGGCTGCGGCGCGACGGCCGATGTGGCGGCGCGAAATCGGCGCGCGCAAGTGGCGCGGGTACGGCAAGCGGTCGGCGGGTGGGTTCCGCGGCCTGGCGGGCGGCGCGGGCGGCGGCGCGGACAGGTGGCGCGCGATTCGGCTTGCGGCGGCGGCGGACGACGTCGTGTAGCGGGCGGACACGTCCGGCGGGCGTGAGGACGCATTTTAGGGTTTCGGGAAGGATGATCCGGATTTGGAGGAGGGTTTGCTTAAATAGGCATAGAGGGAGCTAGGAGAGTCCAAATGAGGTGAAGCTACCACACGATCGTGATCGAACGAAGGAGAGCATGGAAGTGACTTAGATGGGTTATTGGGCTGTTTTGAAGGGGTGTTGCAACTTAAAAGAGGCCTCATGAGAGTGCGGTTAACCGCTGAGTACCAAACGGTCTCCAAATGACCAAACTGACCGTGGTCTACGGGTGGTATACCAAGGCCATTAGACAAACCTCGGTCCATTTCGAGAAGGTTTTAGTACCCGCACACGGAAAACGTAAAAGGACCGCCGGGAGATAGGAGTGCCGATTGCAAAACGGACAACGGGAAAATGCTCTAATCATGAGATCTAACACGTATGCAAATGCGATGCACATGATGACATGATAAAATGCATGACATGGACAAAAAGCAAAAGGAGAAAACCCAACCACGGAGGGAATATCATATATCAATGCCGAAAATGGCAAGAGTTGAGTTACAAATATGGAAAGTTAGTTCCGGTGTTACAACACTCCACCACTACAAGAGGATCTCGCCCCGAGATCTAGGACTGAAAGAACCCCGATATTCGAACGGAGGTGATCCTCGCGCCTGTGTAGCTTCTCGGCGGAATGGTGTGACCACTTCACTGTCAGGAATTTGATTGACTTGTTGCGTAGTCTTGCGCCGCTTTCATCAAGAATAGCAACGGGTGCTCATGATAAGAGAGATCTTCTTGAAGGTCAATCTCTTCGGGTTGATAGTGCTGCTCAGAGTCTTGAAGCACTTTATGCCGTGACACGTGGAACACATCGTAAGCACATTTGCAAAGTTGGATGGAAGCTCGTTGATAGGCTAGATCGCTTTTCCCAATGATCTTGAAAGGACCCACGATCTAGGGGCAAGCTTCCTTTGATACCGGGTTTAATGAGTGCCTTTCATTGAGAGACGCGAGGTAGACATGGTCTCCATTTCGTAAGTCACATCACGGTGCTTATCATCATAATAGCTCTCTCGGGCGCGATTGCGCTGCTTTGAGATTCTCACCAATGACTTGGCACATTTCTTCCGCTTCGGATCAAGTCATTGCCAAGAAGTTGGCGCTCACCTGCCTGCACCAATTGAGAGGAGTACTACACTTTCCGCCATAGAGAATTTCGAATGGGGCCTTGCCCAAATCGCTTGGAAGCTGTTGTTGTAAGAGAACTCGCATATGGAAGACAATCTTCCCACTTCATACCGAAGGAAATGACACAAGCCCCGAGCATATCTTCAAGGATTTGATTAACTCGCCAACTTGGCCACTTGTTTGAGGATGGAAAGCTGTGCTGAAACGAATGTTGGTGCCCATGGCCTTCCGGAAAGAATCCCAAAACTTGGAGGTAAAGATGCTGCCACGGTCTCAAGAGATCACTTGTGGAATGCCGCAAGGAGACAACTCGAGGTGTATAGCTCGCCAACCGAGCTGGTGTGATGGATTCTTTGATAGGAAGAAAATGAGCCACTTTAGTAAGCTTGTCAATGACAACGAAGATAGCATCATTTCCACGCTTGACTTTGGAAAGCCAACACGAAGTCCATTTCAATATGATCAAACTTCCATTCTGAATAGCAAGAGGTTGGAGGAGACCAGCTGGTCTTGGTGTTCTGCTTTCACTCTTCGCAGACATCACATTCATTCACGAATTGAGCAATTTCTCGCTTCATTCGAGTCCACCAATATGACTGCTTGAGGTCATGGTACATCTTCGCATTTCCAGGATGAATGGATAGAAGCTAATTGTGAGCCTCGCTCATAATGACTTTTCGCAGATCACCCTTAGGAACCACAACCGTCCTCAAAGAAAAGAGTATCTTTGTCATCAATGTGGAAGCACTTGTACTTGAAATGCCCTTGTCGATACCACGCTTCACCTTTTTCACCATGGCATCCGAAGTTGAGCCTCACGAATCTGATCTTCCAAAGTAGGAGAGACTATGAGGTTGGCAAGAAAGCCTTGAGGAACAACTTGAAGATTCAGCTTATGGAAAGCTTCACGAGATCCGGCCGAAAGGGCTTGAGGATTAGACTCAAGGCAGAAGCTTTCCCGCTCAAAGCATCTCGAATGACATTGGTTTCGCCCTGAGTATACTCAATGCTTGGGTTGTACTCTTGAATCATTTCACCCATCGAGTCTGGCTCGAGGTTGAGGTTAGGCTGAGTGAAGATGTACTTGAGACTTTGTGATCGGTGAAAATGTCCACTTTCCTTCCCAACAAGAGATGTCTCCATGTTATCAATGCATGGACAATCGCCGCCAACTCAAGATCGTGGAGGGGTAGTTCTTCGCTGGGCTTCAACTGGCGAGAGGTATAAGCCACAACTTTCTCTGCATTAACACAAAGACCGAGACCTTGAAGAGAAGCATCACGTAAAACTTCAAATGGCTTGGATTCATCAGAGGAGTCAAAACAGAGTCGTGGACGAAGTTTCTTCTTTGAGGGTAAAGCAACGCCACATCTCTGAGACCGCATATACTTCACATGCTTCGAGGAGGTTGGAAAGAGGCTTTGCAATCTTGGAGAAATTCTCAAATAATCTTCGCAATAGCTTGTAAGACTCAAGAAAGTCATGAGTTGCTTGACATTCGAGGAGGTTCCCATTCACAATTGCGACACCTTCTCGATTAACATGCCGATGCTTGGCGAGATGATATGACCAAGATAAAGCACTTCATCAAGCCAAAATTCACATTTGGAGAACTTAGCATAGAATTGATACTCTCGAGCTTGTCTAGCACCAATCGCAAATGCTTGGCATGATCCTTCTTATTCTTGGAGAAGACCAAAATATCATCAAGATAGACCAAGACTAATTCATTGGTGTAGGGATTGAATATGAAGTTCATCATCCGAGAGAATGTTGGAGGAGCATTGACAAGGCCGAAAGACATGACAAGATATTCATAAGAACCAAAGCTTGTTCTAATGCCGCCTTGGGAATATCTTGTTCACGAATGCGAACTCGATGATACCCCATAACGGAGGTCAAGCTTGGAGAACATCAGTAGCACCTTTGAGTTGCTCGAAAAGCTCATTGATGTTGGGAAGTGGATACTTGTTCTTGATTGTCTTCTTATTCAATGGACGGTAATCGATTTAAAGTCGGTCCCGCTGCATCCTTCTTCCTCGACAAAAGAACACCACAACCCCAAGGAGATGAACTCGGTCCGATCAAACCTGACGCTCTTGTTCATCGAAGCTGCTTCTTCAATTCCTTCAGCTCATCAGGTCCAAGCTTGTATGGACGCTTGTAAACGGGTTCAAGCGCCGTGCTCAAGATCGATAACTAACTCAATCGGGCGATGAGGAGGCATACCCAAGCTCTTCCGAAAGACATCTTGGTACTCACAAACGATCGAATTGAGAGATAGTATTCTGCCGCCTCTCATTGAGAGAAAACAACCGAATAGTTTCATCACGAAGCGTATAGATGATCACATCATTAGAAGAGTGAGTCAATTGACTTTCCCGGCAGCACAATCAAGTCGAAGCTTTGTGCTGATAAAGCCACCCATCCCGAGAATAAGATCAATATCCGAAGTCACCAAGAACCATTGGTTTAGCGAGAAATCTGTAATCTCCCATCTTGATAGAAACATCCGGGCCATCATTTTTGTATTCATGAACAAACCGGAGAGGAAACCGCTATCGCTTAGGCAGATCAACAAGATGCAAATTGTTCATGGATGCAAAAGGTCTTGATATGAAAGAAATAGATGCACCAAAGATCAAATAAGACTTTTGCAGGAATATCATTAATCGGAAGATTACCCATGATCACATCGTAAGATTCCTCCGCTTGAGCTGCATTCATCATGTTCACCCTTGCGATTTGGGATTATGCTTGACCATGCGATTGCCGGAAGATTTCACAGAGGAGGAGGCGGAAGACGCCTCGTTGAAGCACTTGTTCAAGATAGTGACCCTCTCGCCGACACTTGTTGCAAGTGACCTCAGAGAGCGGACGTGGTAAGGAGCACTTGACCTTGGAGCTTGAGAATTAGACTTGTTCCGATAGCTTGCTGGTTGGGTGGTGAAGATCCACGCCACCTGAGTTCTTCTCATTGGTAAGGCTAACGGAACGGAGGAGGGGCAGGTAAAACTTCCGCTGCTTAGCTGCCACTTGAGAGGACGAAGAGGACTGAATCAGCATCTCGATTCTCTTCTTAGAAGCCTCACATTTGAGCTGGGCAGCTTGCTTCAGAGCCATGTTGTAGAAATCATCATACTTATCTCGCTCAAACAGCACAAGAGGTAATTGCAGATCTTCTCGCACTCACCTCTGAATTGATAGATCATACTTTTTCATCGTGCACGCTCTTTTCTTAGCAAAACGAATAGCGAAGCTCGAACTGGATATTGTATTGATAGACGCATATGTTGCCTCGCTTGAGATTGCGGAACTCCTCACGCTTGCTCTCAACAACACTTTTCGAATGTGATGAGCTCAAATCACGGGCGAACTCATCCTGTAATGACACGACCTCCTCTCGAATCTTGTAT
>JAHIAM010017375.1:0-13868 GCA_021605205.1 Aegilops longissima | reverse complement strand
TTTTGACTAGCAGATACTACCGAGATTCATTGAAAATTTCTCAAGGATTGCGGTTTTGAAGAATTATTAAAGAAGGATACCAAGTTCATTTGGACCGAGGAGTGGAATCTAGTTTACAAGAGTTGAAGAAACGCTTGGTTACCTCACCAGGTTAATTCGCCGATCGACTCAAGGATTATGAGGGGTTATGACGCTCGCCGAGGACTTGGAGCAGGCTTATGCAGGAGGGAGAGTTTTTGTATGCTTCACGACATCTTAAGCCTCATGAGCTAAATTATGCTACGATGATTTGGAGTTAGCGTCCAGGCATGCGTTGAAGACATGGAGACATTTCCTCATTGGAAATCATTGTGAGGTGTATAAGGATCACAAGAGTTTGAAGTACATCTTCACGCAGTAGGAGAAATCTGCAGAGGAGATGGTTGGAGCTTATCAAAGATTATGATATGAGATTGCATTATCACCCGGAAAGGCTAACGCTAGCAGACGCTTGAGCAGTAAGAGTCACGCCAACACATTAATGACGGAGAGATACCAAAGGAGTTAGCCGAGGATCTTCGAGAGCTATGTTTGGAAATAGTTCAGAGGCTATGTAGCAGCATTGGAGATTCACCAACTTTGATGGATAAAATCAGGAAGCTCAAGACCGAAAAGAGATTGCCCATAAAGGAGAGAATGAGTGAAGGAAAAGCAAAGGATTTCGTGAGGATGAGCATGATACCGTGGTTTGAGGACCGTGTTTATGTGCCCAATGACCCGGAGATCGTGAAGTTAATTCTACAAGAGGCACATGATTCACCATATTCGATTCACCCAGAAATACCAAGATGTATTTGGATTTGAAGAATACTTTTGGTGGACCGGAATGAAGAAGGATATTGCAGTACGTAGCGCTTGTGATGTATGTCGAGGGTGAAGGCGAACATCGGGTGCAGGATTGTTACACATTGCCTATACCCAATGGAAGTGGGATAAACTAGGTATGGATTTCATCACGGATTGCCCAGACTCGCTCGGCTATGACTGATTTGGGTTATAGTCGACGCTTGACGAAGGTAGCTCATTTCATTCCAAGAAGACTACTTACAAGAAGGCTAAATTGGCCAAGATATACATGACCAGGATTGTATGCTTGCATGGAGTTCCGAGGAGTATCGACGATAGAGGAACCCAATTCACCTCAAAGTTCGGGAAGCGTTAAACTTTGGGAACCGGCTGAGTTTAGCACAACTTTTCATCCAGCATACATGGACAAACCGAGAGAGTCAACCAGATTTTGGAGGATATGCTTAGAGCTTGTGCTTTGGATTATGGATCGTTGGGATGACAACTTGCCATATGGAGTTTTCATAACAACAGCTACCAAACCAACAAGATGGCACCTTCCAACAGATTTAAAGGAGGTGCAGGACCCGTTGTTATGGGATGAAGTGAGACCGCCAGCTTGTTTGGACCGGATTTGATTAAGGAGTCCAACAGAAAGTAAAGTTGATTCGCGATAGGCTCAAGGTAGCCCAATGAGAAGTAAAGTTATGCGGATTCAAAACGCAAGGAGAGTAATAAAGTCGGAGAAGAGTTTATCTTCGAGTATCGCCGCCGAGGAGTTAAGCGCTTGGAGTTAAGGGAAAGTTAGCACTCGATTTGTAGGACCATATCGGTTTTGGAATGCATGGGAGAAGTTGCATGTTGGAATTACCCAAGGTTTGTCGAGTTCATGATGTGTTTCATGTTTCACTTGAAGAAGTGTCACGCAGAGATGGCTGATATACCACCGAGAATACCATGCCACCGGAAGCAATTCAGTTGAATGATGATTTGACCTACGAGGAGAAACCTAAGTTTTGTAGTATGCCAACAGAGTCACCCGCAAAGAAGGTCATTAAGTTTTGTAAAGTTCAAAGGAGCCACCACACCGAGGATGAACCCACCGGGAGCGAGAAGAAGATTTGCTTAAAGACCACCTCACCTATTTTCTAGCCAACCCGAATCTCGAGGGCGAGTTTCATCTTAAGGTAGGTTTGTAACATACCAAATTTTCAATTTGGAATGTTATACAAGAGCATCATTGCATATCATATTTTTCCTTGCATTTTTGCCCGATCCTAGAATTCTACACAACTCAAGGACCCAGGAGAGTTGGGATTTTCGTTATTTTCATATTTGAGTTTTCTCAAATTTTGAAAATAGGATCATTTGATATTAATTATTTTATCTTCAATTATTTCCATTACAAATATGAGAGAGGGAATAAAATGCCTTCCCAAAATAAAGAAATAATGAAGATTTAATAATAAAATCAAATAAGATTTCATTTTGGAGTTTTTTCCTTTTTATTTGAATTTAGAAAATGCGTTTTCAAAATTGCATTTAGGCCCCAAATAAATGTTCATTAAATCCGCTTGATTTTAGAAGAAATTTTATTTCGGGATTTTTGGAGTCCGCTTAGTTCTTCTTTTGATTTTTTTCGAGCGTAATTATTAAAAAAAACGCACCAAGTTTGCACCAGCGGACTCCGCCGGGCGCCAATAAAGCCGCCCACCCGCCCAGCCACCCGAGCCGGCAAGACTGCCTTAAACCCTAGGCGCCTGCCCGCCAGGGAGTCACTGACGCCGAGGTTCAGGCCATTGCTTTTTTATAAAAACCGATCGTTTCTTTGGGTTTTTTCAGTTTTCATTTTATTTATTTATTTTTTTAGTTTTATTTTATTTTATTTTTTCCGCTCGAGTCTGTTCGCCCTTTTTTCTTTTCTCGGATTTAATCCGGATTTTCCGATCGCGATTCCGATCCATTTTCGTTTAGTATAACTTTTCGCTTATCGGAATCAAAGATTCCGCCGAGTTTCGCCTCAAACCTCTTCCGAATAATCTACTTAAACAAGTTTTTGCATCTGTAAAATTTGACTTAGATCCAGATTAGTAAAACGAAGCTGTTTTCCCGCTTGACTTTCGTTGTTTCGCTTGATTTGATTCTTTTGCAAACCGGAGTTCTTAAGTTGAACTATCTGGTTAGATCTATTTTGTTTTACCTGTGCATTAGATGAGTATTTATTGTATGCTTGTTTGTTTGTTCCATAGATTACCCGAGTGCCTACTGTTATTGAGTCTCTAGGTTTCATGGATCATCGAAGGCAAGTAACACTTTGATCATACCTCTTCTCATACCCAGTTTTTATGCATTAGATCTATCCTCAAACACTTGCATGATTAGGATCTAATTAAATTGTGGGATGGGAAGTAGTTGAGGTAGTACCTATTACCTGCTTTTATTATAAACCCTTGGGAGTTACTTCACGCTTGCTTATTATGCCATGCTATGCTAGTAGACGGGATTGGGTGAGTGTATCCATGACGATGTGAGATTGTTATTTAATGGTTTATTTAAGGTGGCAACTTGAACACACATCCGGTGGATTGAGGCACTGGTTTCTATCAGACTTGCCTGTTTTCTTCGGACCGCCACCTGTGCTCAAAGGGATCATGAGATTATTCAAACTAGAAACTTCCGTGCAGCCACAAGCCATTATGGGCTCGCATAGTTGATTGTTGTCGAACTCTACGGTAGGCTAGCGATGTAGGGGATGTAGGTTGGTACGGTCTACCCACATGTAAGGTGCTAGCGCTCAAAGACTATGTCTGGCCATCCGCTTTCAAACACCATGTAGTGCGAGAAACCAAACGGAGGCGATCGAGTCTTGTGGGGAAAAGTGCAAACCTCCGCAGAGTGTATAAACTAATCATGGTTAGCCGTGTCCCGTTATGGACATCTTGAGTATCTAGTACCGGATATCATGTGAATCTCACATGTTACTTCTAATTAATATTGTTGGGTTTGTTAATGAGTACTTTAATTGGGATTGAGAATGCTGTCAACCATTCTCAATGTTTCACAACCACCATGATAGTTAATTAAATTTATTCCTTTGCGAGGGAAAATTGGCTTTACGCAAAACTCGTAACCATAGATCTTTCCACCAGCCATATATGCATGTAGTATAGGCTATTCATTCCATTTATTCTCTATGTGTTACATTCCCAGATATTCCATGTGACCTTGCTGGCTGCAACGCTTCATGTTGCGACTTTTCGCATTTACTATTAAGGTGCATAGGTCGTGGTTCTATACTCGGATGTCGTTGGAGTTGATGGACTCACTTATTCTTCCAAGCCTTCCGTTATCGTATTAGATGGCCTTAAGCCATATTTATTTTATTAAGTTCTCTTGAGACATTCAATTGTAATAAGTGTGTGATTGCTACTCGTTATAAATCCTTCGAGTACCGTGGTGTGTCAAGATTACGATCCAGTGGATGACACCGAGCACGTAGATCGATCGTTTGAGGTCCGTCGCTACAAAGATGGTATCGAGCCAAAGTTAACGAGAACGCACCATTAAGCTAAAGCCCTAGATCACTACTCTCTCTTCTCATTTCGACTCTCATCTTTTCTACTCTTTAGGATGACTAAGCGAGGATCAAGTTCACCCAATGGATGAAGATACACCTTTGACGACACCAAGGAAGTCACTAAGTACCTTAACATCGGATTACCAAGCTTCACCGACCTACAATTCCACTTTACCCAAGAAGAGCACTGAAGATTCAAGCTCTAGTTCCCTAAGGACGCTTATGCCAATCACGGAGCCCATAGAGAGGTTTTCAATGCACCAACCGAGTCTAGGAAAGAGCATGGCAGCTCACATAACCATGGGGCGATTGAGAAGTTTACAAAGAGGACCTCAAGGATACTATCTACCAGATTTAGACGCCGAGATGAACAATGGGAGATAGTTGGCACTAAGAAGGATCGATCCATTGCAGCTTTCATCCAGAGTTAAACAGCACATTCGACGTCAGAGAACCAGAGAAGCGAGACATGATGGAGTTGAAGACAACAAAAGCCAAGATTATCGAACTAGAAGGAGAACCAAGGCCACTCAAGGACTACATGGAGGAGATTGTAGCCTAGTGGGACAAACGGCGATCTTAAGGAGGAGATTGAAGAACTCAGGGAAATTCAGCACCGGAGGAGGAGATGAAGATAGCACTTGTCCGAGAACTACATCATCATCGATGACACCGATTCCGATCCTAGTGATGATGATTACTAAGATGAAGCCGAGCAGTATATCATGGAGTCTTCATCGAGCAGTTTTTCTAGTTGACCACCATAACAGTAGTAGATTACCCCATGTTATTTTAGTTTTAGTTTCAAGACTTTGTAACGATAGATAGACCTTGTATGCCCTTGTTTGAATTGATTGGAGTGATATTGTGTGATTTGTCTCATGCATATGGGTAGTGTTTCCTAGACCTCATTCTATTCTAAATTTCGCCTTTTCTTAAACCCTCGATGCCTCCGAGACGCAATTCCGGATTTGTTTTTCCCCAGAGATCACTCTTGATTCAGAAGCAGTAATGCCTTGATTCAAACATTGGTAGTAACCAAGGCAACAACGACAACAACAACAACAACAACAACAACAACAACCCACCGCCACCACCACCGTGACCATTTGACCTGCTTTAAGGCTGAATCACCGTGTTTTCCAAGAGCACCGAGCCGATTGTTGCGATGATTGGCTCCGAAGATAGGGAGGAGTTGACCACCGAGGATGCATGTAGAGAAAGGTGAAGTTTGCTAACACCAGCTTGAAGGACCCACGCAGATGGTGGGAGAATTTTACATCCACTTACCTCAGACACCGCACATGGGATCGGGCCAGAAGCTCCGTACGCCCATGTTTCTGCAGGAGCTATGGCCATGAAGAAGGTGAGTTTTGCAACTTACGCCAAGGAGGACTGACAGTTGCCAAGATGTAGATGATTTCATTAAGCTAGCACGTTATGCCCGATGACGCGTTACTGCACGCGCTAAGGTGAGAAGTTTCTAGAAGGACCGAATGATGAGCTGAGCATGCATTTGATGGTAGCCACGCTCAATAACTACCAGAGTTGGTAGATCGTGCACTTATGATTGAAGGAAGCAGGCAGATTGACAATCGCAAGAGGAAGTATGGGGGAAGAATAACTCGAGCTCAGAGAAATTTCGCTTACTCAAGACATGAGGACAATTTCAGCATACCCATTAAGGAGGTAGCTCAGACAACCATAATGGCACCAAGAATGGGAACGAGAATGGAGGAAGCAATGGATGAACCGCACCAACCGGCCAACACCATCCAAGGTAGACCTGAGCCATGTCACTTGCTTTAAATGCCGCAAGACTGCATTATGCAAACGAATGTCCGTAAGGCCGTAATGGAAATGGCAATGGAAGCTCAGAAAGAAGTCAATCGCTTAAACAAAGGATAAGTGAACCATGTTACCATGGAGGAGGTTGAAGCTCAGCCGATGAGAATAGGTAAGTTTTTGGTTAAGTCATTTATCGAGCTTGTTCTTTTCGACATCGGCATCACATTCATACATATCAAGGGATTTGTGGATAAGTATAAATTACCAACCCAAGCCCTTAGGTCACCCATGCAATACATGGCTAGTATATGGTGTGATCGACGCCATTAAGGATTGGACACTATGTTTTCCTGACCTAATAGTTCGGAATCCCAAGGATTGATGTGATATTAGGCATGGATTGGTTATCAAAGCATGGAGGGAATATAGATTGCGCCAAGAAGTCAATTTTGCTTACCACCCCGTAAGGAAGGAGAATCAGTATGTATCACATGAGCCGAGGAGAGCATATGTAAATTCTTATCGAGTTGTGTAGGAGGAAGTACCAGGTAAGGGATTACCCGGACGTGTTTCCAAAGAGTTGCTGTGCATGCCACCGATAGACATTGAGTTTTTGATTGAACTATTGCCTGCACTCGGGCCGATATCTAAGAGACCGTATAGGATGCCAGCCCAAGATTTGGAGGAAATTAAGAAGCAGATTAAGGAGTTATCGGATAAAGGTTTTATTCGCCAAGTTTTCGCTTTGGGATCACTAGGTTGGGGAACGAGTAATTTCAAAAATTTCCACGTAACACGCAAGACCATGGTGATGGCATAGCAACGAGAGGGAGAGTGTCCGCCCACGCACTGTGAGACCGAAAGCGAAGCGCTATATCAACGCTGTTGATGTAGTCAGACGCCTTCACGATCCGACCGATCCAAGCACCGCATTCGCACCTCCGAAGTTCTTGGCACACGCTCACCTCGATGACGATCCCCGCCCGATCCAAGAAAGGCCGGGAGGAGTTCCACAAGACGACGGCGCAGGACGATCTTGATGTTCATCCGCAGGCTTCGCCAAGCACCGCACAATATGACCGATAATTGGTGGAGGGGGCACCGCACCTAAAACCCAAAGATCAACTTGTGTTCTAGGGTGCCCCTCCCCGGATATAAAGGAACAAGGGGAGGGCCGGGCCCTAGGAGGCGCCAGGAGGGGGGAGTTCCCCTCCTAGAGGGTAGGACCCCTTTCCTAGTCCTACTAGGAAGAAGGAAGGGGGAAAGAGAGGGAGGGAGGGGGCCCCTCCTTGTCCAATTCGACTCCCCATGGGGGGGCCACCTCCCGGTGCAGCCTCTCCCTCTGGCCCAATAAGGCCCATTTTTGGGGTTCCAAGAACCCCCTCCGGCTCCGAAACTTCCGAACCTTTCCTGTCCGAATATAGCCGCCCAATATATCAATCTTTATGTCTCAACATTTCGAGACTCGCCATGTCCGTGATCACATCCGGACTAACCTTCGTACATCAAAATACATAAACTCATAATATAACCGCCATCAAACCTTGGCAGGACCCACGGTTCGAGAACAATGTAGACATGGCCAGACACCCCGTCAATAACCAATAGCGGGACCTGATGCCCATATTGGTTCTACATATTCTACGAAGATCTTTATCGGTCGATCAAATAACAACATAACTTGTTCCCTTTGTCATCGGTGTTACTTTGCCCGAGATTCATCGCGTATCCAAACCTAGTTCAATCTGCATCGTAAGTCTCTTTACTCCAATAATCATCTCACAGCTAACTCATTAGCTGTAATGCTTGCAAGGCTTAGGTGTGATTAAGAGGGCCGAGATACCTCTCCAAATCGGAGGACAAATCCTAATCTCAAAACGCCAACCCAACATCGCCTTTGGAGACACCGTAGTACCCTTTATAATCACCCAAGCCGGACGCTTGGTAGTACCCAAAGTGTTCCTCCGTAAACGGAGTTGCATAATCTCATAGTTATAGGAACATGTATAAGTCATGGATAAAAGCAATAGCAACATACTAAACGATCGGATGCTAAGCTAATGGAATGGGTCATGTCAATCAGATCATTCAACTAATCGATGTGACCTTGTTAATCAAATGACAACCCTTTGTCTATGGTTAGGAAACTTAACCATCTTTGATTAACAAGCTAGTCTAGTAGAGGCATACCTAGTGACACTGCTTGTCTATGTATTCACACATGTATTATGTTTCCGTTAATACAATTCTAGCATGAATAATAAACATTTATCATGAAATAAGGAAATAAATAATAACTTTATTATTGCCTCTAGGGCATATTTCCTAGCCTCCCACTTGCACTAGAGTCAATAATCTAGATTACATAGTAATGATTCTAACACCCATGGAGTCTTGGTGTTGATCATGTTTTGCTCGTGGAAGAGGCTTAGTCAACGGTCTGCTACATTCAGATCCGTATGTATCTTGCAAATCTTATGTCTCCCACCGACTAAGTCCCGGATGGAATTGAAGCGCCTCTTGATGTGTTTGGTCCTTGTGAAATCTGGATTCTTTGCAAAGCAATTGCTCCAAAGATTGTCACAAAAGATTTTCATTGACCCGATGCACTAGGTATGACACCTAGATCGGATATGAACTCCTTCATCCGCACTCTTCATTAGCTGCTTCCAAGCTGCTATGTATTCCGCTTCACATGTAGATCCCGCACGACGCTTTGTTTAGAACTGCACCAACCGACAGCTCCTCCGCTTAGTGTAAATACGATCCGTTTGCGATTTAGAATCGTCTCGGATCAGTGTCAAAGCTTGCATCAACGTAACTGCCATTATGAGCTCTTTGTCACCTCCATATACAGAAACATATCCTTAGTCCTTTTCGGTATTTCAGATGTTTTGATACCGCTGTCCAGGATCCACCTCGATTACTTTGGTACCTCCTCGCTAAGCTTATAGCAAGGCACACATCAGGTCTGGTACACAGATTGCATACATGATAGAGCCTATGGCTGAGGCATAGGGAACATCTTTCATTTTCTCTATCTTCTGCGGTGGTCGGGCATTGAGTCTTACTCAACTTCACACCTTGTAACACAGTGCAAGAACCCTTTCTTTGCTTGATCCATTTTGAACTTCTTCAAAACTTTGTCAAGGTATGTGCTTTGTGAAAGTCCAATTAAGCGCCTTGATCTATCTCTATAGATTTTGATGCCCAATATGTAAGCAGCTTCACCGAGGTCCTTCATCGAAAAACTCTTATTCAAGTATCCCTTTATGCTATCCAGATATTCTATATCATTTCCGATTAGTAATATGTCATCTACATATAATATCAGAAATGCTACAGTAGCTCCCACTCACTTTCTTGTAAATACAAAGCTTCTCAAAAGTCTCAGATAAACCCAAATGCTTTGATCACACTATCAAAGCGCTTATTCCAACTCCGAGATGCTTGCACCAGTCCATAAATGGATCGTTGGAGCTTGCACACTTTGTTAGCTCCTTTGGATCGATAAAACCTTCGTTGCATCATATACAACTCTTCTTCCGTAAATCCATTCAGAATGCAGCTTTACATCCATTTGCCAAATTTCATAATCATAAATGCGGCAATTGCTAACATGATTCGACAGACTTAAGCATCGCCACGGGTGAGAAGGTCTCATCGTAGTCAATCCCTTGAACTTGTCGAAACCCTTATGCATAAGTCGAGCTTTGTAGATGTAATATTACCGCCGCCCTTCTTCTTGAAGATCCACTTGTTTTCTATTGCTTGTCAATCTCGGCAAGTCAACCAAAGTCCATACTTTGTTTTCATACATGGATCCCATCTCAGATTTCATGGCTTCAAGCCATTTTATGGAATCTGGCTCACCATCGCTTCTTCATAGTTCGAGGTTCATCATGATCTAGTAGCATGACTTCCGTAACAGGATTACCGCATATCACGTGCGGTTCTTACTCGTTGATCTACGAGGTTCAGAGTAACTTGATCTGAAGTTTCATGATCAACATCATCAACTTCCTCACTATTTGGTGTAGATGTCGCAGAAACCGCTTTCTCGTGATAAACTACTTTCAAATAAGGGAGAAGGTACAGCTACCTCATCAAGTTCTACTTTCCTCCCACTCACTTCTTTCGAGAGAAACTCCTTCTCTAGAAAGGATCCATTCTAGCAACAAATGTCTTGCCTTCGGATCTGTGATAGAAGGTGTACCCAACTGCTCTTTGGGTATCCTATGAAGACACATCTCGATTTAGGTTCGAGCTTATCAGTTGAAGTTTTTCACATAAGCATCGGATCCCCAAACTTTAAGAAACGACAACTTTGGTTTCTTGCTAAACCATAGTTCATAAGGTGTCGCCTCAACGGATTTTGATGGTGTTCTATTCAGCATGAATGCGCCGCCTCAAGAGCATAACCCCAAAACGATAGCGGTAAATCGAAGAGACATCATAGATCGCACCATATCTAGAAAAGTGCGACGACGCTCGACACACCATTGCGCTGTGGTGTTCCGTATGGAGTTGCTAAACTATTCCGCATTGTTTCAAATGTAGACCAAACTCAGAACTCAAATATTCGCCTCCACGATCAGATCGAGAAACTTTATTTTCTTATTACGATGATTTTCAACTTCACTCAAATTCTTTGAACTTTTCAAATGTTTCAGACTTATGTTTCATTAAGTAGATATACCCATATCCGCTTAAATCATCCGTGAAGGTGAGAAAATAACGATATCCGCCACGAGCTTCAACATTCATCGGACCACATACATCCAGTATGTATGATTTCCAACAAATCTGTTGCTCTCCATAGTACCGAGAACGGGTTTTAGTCATCTTGCCCATGAGGCACGGTTCGCAAGTGCCAAGTGATTCATAATCAAGTGACTCCAAAAGTCCATCAAGATGGAGTTTCTTCATGCGCTTTATACCGATATGACTTAAACGGCAAGAAGTACAAATAAGTTGCACTATCATTATCAACTCTGCATCTTTTGGTTTCAACATTATGAATATGTGTATCACTACTATCGAGATTCATTAAAATAGACCACTCTTCAAGGGTGCATGACCATAAAAGATATTATTCATATAAATAGAACAACCATTATTCTCTCGATTTAATGAATAACCGCCTCGCATCAAACAAGATCCAGATATAATGTTCATGCTCAACGCCGGCACCAAATAACAATTATTTAGGTCTAAAACTAATCCTCAAGGTAGATGTAGAGGTAGCGTCGATCATGCGATTACATCGACTTTGGAACCATTTCCCACGCGCATCGTCACCTCGCCCTTTGCCTGTTGCTTAATCCGTAGTCCCTGCTTCGAGTTGCAATATTAGCAATGTAACCAGATCAAATACCTGTGTACTATCAGAGCTCTAGTAAGGTACACATCAATAACATGTATATCACATATACCTTTGTTCACCTTGCCATCCTTCTTATCCGCCAAATACTTGGGGCAGTTCCGCCCAAAGGACCACTGCTATGAGAAGCACTCGGCTCAGTGTTTAGGTCCAGACTTGGGTTTTTTCTCCCGATCAAGAACTTGTTTGCTGTTCTTCTTGAAGTTCCCTTCTTCTTCCCTTTGCCTTTCTTCTTGAAACTAGTGGTCTTATTGACCATCAACACTTGATGCTCCTTCTGATTTCTACCTCCGCAGCCTTTAGCATTGCGTAAGAGCTCTGCATAGTCTTTACTAACCCTTGCATATTATAGTTCATCACGAAGCCTTTGTAGCTTGGTGGCAGTGATTGAAGAATTCTCAATGACACAATCATCCGGAAGATTAACTCCCGCTGAGTCAAGTGATTGTAATACCCGACATTCTGAGTATGTGCTCACTAATGATCCATTCTTCCATCTTGCAGCTATAGAACTTATTGAGACTTCATATCTCTCAATTCGGCATTCTGTTGAAATATCAACTTCAACTCCTGAACATCTCATATGCTCCATGACGCTCAAAACGCCGTTGAAGACCCGTTCTAAGCCGTAAGCATGGCACACGAACTATAGAGTAGTCATCGCTTTGCTCGCCAGACGTTTAACGCCGCCAGTATCAAGAAGAGTCTGCACCTAGCGTGCATCCAGACGAACTTTTCTAGCAGCAATGAGGATAATCCTTAGGTTACGGACCCAGTCCGTAATTGCTACCATCATCTTCAACTTTGCTTTCAAGGAACGCATTAAAATTCAACTAACAACAACACGAGCCATCTATCTATAAACAAACATAGACAAGCAAGATACTATCAGTACTAAGTTCATGATAAATTTAAGTTCAATTAATCATATTACTTAAGAACTCCCACTTAGATGACATCTCTCTAGTCATCTAAGTGATCACGTGATCCAAATCAACTAAACCATAACCGATCATCACGTGAGATGGAGTAGTTTTCAATGGTGAACATCTTATGTTGATCATATCACTATATGATTCACGCCGACCTTTCGGTCTCCGTGTTCCGAGGCCATATCTGCATATGCTAGGCTCGCAAGTATAACTCGAGTATTCGCTGCAAAACTAGCTTGCACCCGCTAGATGGACGAGAGCTTATCACACCCGATCATCACGTGGTGTCTCAAGACGATTTAACTTTGGCAACGGTGCATACTCAGGAGAACACTACTTGATAATTTTAGTGAGAGATCATCTTATAATGCTACCGCCAATCAAAGCAAGATAAGATGCATAAAGGATAAACATCACATGCAATCAATATAAGTGATATGATATGGCCATCATCATCTTGTGCTTGTGATTCCATCTCCAAGCACCGCCATGATCACCATCGCCACCGCGCCGACACCTTGATCTCCATCGTAGCATGTTGTCGCCTCGCCAACTATTGCTTTACGATATCGCTACCGCTTAGTGATAAAGTAAAGCAATTACATGGCGCTTGCATTTCATACAATAAAGCGACAACCATATGGTTCTCCGCCAATGCCGATAACTCGTTACAAAACATGATCATCTCATACAATAAAATATAGCATCACGCCTTAACCATATCACATCACAACATGCCCTGCAAAAACAAGTTAGACGCCCTCTACTTTGTTGTTGCAAGTTTTACGTGGCTGCTACGGCTGAGCAAGAACCGTTTACCTACGCATTAAAACCACAACGATAGTTTGTCAAGTTAGTGCTGTTTTAACCTTCGCAAGGACCGGCGAGCACACTCGGTTCAACTAAAGTGAGAGATGACACCCGCCGTCACCTTTAAGCAACTAGTGCTCGAGAGGTGAAACCAGTCTCAGTAAGCGACGCTGTAATGTCGGTCCGGCCGCTTCATCTCACAATACCGCCAACCAAAGTATGACATGCTGGTAAGCAAGATGACTTATATCGCCCACAACTCACTTGTGTTCTACTCGCATATGACATCAACGATAAAACCAGGCTCGATACCATCGTGGAACGAGTAATTTCAAAAATTTCCTACGAACACGCAAGACCATGGTGATGGCATAGCAACGAGAGGGAGAGGTCCGCCCACGCACTCGAGACCGAAAGCGAAGCGCATATCAACGCTGTTGATGTAGTAACGTTCACGATCCGACCGATCCAAGCACCGCTTGCACCTCCGAAGTTCTGGCACACGCTCAGTGAGATCCCCGGCCCGATCCAGAAAGGTCGAGGAGTTCCACAA
>JAHIAM010017374.1:0-13666 GCA_021605205.1 Aegilops longissima | reverse complement strand
GTCGAAAAAATTTTGAATTTTTCAAAAAAGCAAGATTTGAGAATAGGTGAGATGGATCTTCAAGGAGCCGATTCATTACTTGCTCAACAAATCAGCTTCTCGTGAAGAATTTGTTCCTCCATGCTTAAAGTGCATTGAACGTGAATCGCTAATTCTTCACCAATGTTCAAATGCTTCAACTGTTAAAATTTCACTCCTCCTATCACTAATTCCTCATCCGAGGACATTGCTAGTATCATCGACGATGCAGGGTTGAAGGAATTGTACATGACAGCATGTACAAAAGCCTCAAAGGGCATCCGACTTTGTGATGTGCTTAAAAGCAATCCTCAACAGAACCCTAGGAAAGAGGGTATTGCCTTTGAGAGGAAACTCAATGCGATGGAACATATTGAAGCCCAGAGTACCCAAAACCTCATGGGTTGCTGCAAAGGGACCTCCAGCTTGATCCATCTAACTTATCCGGCTTTACATGTAATCTCCTCATTCTTCCGATGAGTCATTTGACTCCAACTATAAACTGTTCAAAATCGAATGGTGAAGTATTTGCTAGATATGTTGGCACTAATCGCAGAACGGTTCCCTATGAAGAAAATCTGGTTTCCAAGAAGTGCCTTGAAAGTCTTCGTGAATGTCCTCATGACACCACCTTGAAGAATAGGAACCTAGATCAAACTCTTCATATGGACCAAATTCTTCATATGGATCCAAGTCTCATAACGGACCAATCTCACATGGATCAAATTCTCAAAAGGATCAAAGTCCTCATATGATTATCATCGTTAAAACTCGCTTTGCAGGTAGAGCTAAGGGCTATGAATATGCATTATTCTTCAAACCAATATGTTCATAAGTCCTCAAGAATTTCTCCGCTTATTCATATGCTTACCCTAACCCTCTTATGTGAAACAAATGGATTGCCTCTATGCCACCATTCTCATATGGTGCTCGCAGAGTGATGAACTCTTGCCACCCCTTCGATGTGGGTGGTGAAGAAAAGAACTAACCTCTTCAGAGGGTCAGTCTCCGACGTGTTTAAACGCCTCAAGAATTTGCGGGCCGACAAAATGCCCGAAGGACGCAGCTAATCATGAAGAAATGAACTTTCATTTCACACGCCCTCATACTACTTTATCTTTATAATCGCCGATGAAATTATCTCGATGAACTTGATATCATATTCTTCATCGATGAAGTATATGAGATCGTAAGTTGCACTAATTCATCCGCAGGATGATCAACCCAAAGCCAATGAGTGGGTCCTCGATAGTGGATGTACAAATCACATGACTGGTGACAAGAATCTATTGATGGATACCCTTATCACCCACATCTCAAGCATATCATCTTTGCCGACAAAGGCAAAAGTCGTATTGGTCTTGTAAGGTTATGATCTCTAAGGACATACACATGGACAAAGTCATGCTTGTTGAGTCCTTAGGATACAACCTCATGTCAGCCTCAATGCTTTGTGATCTTGATATGGTTGTTGTCTTGGCAAGTATCGCTGTTGTGATTATGAAGTGACAATTCCAAAGTCTTCAAGGCTTTAGGAGAGGAGACTTGTATATTGTTGATTTCTACAGTGACCACAACCAGCCGTGTGTCTACTTGCAAAAGCTTCGTATAGTGGCTATGGCATCGCGACTTGGTCACGCAGGCATGAGGAATTTGCACACGCTTGCAAAGAAGAAGCATGTCATTGGCATTGAGAATGTCAAATTCTCAAGGATCACTTGTGTGGAGCTGTGAAGTGGAAAATGACCAAGGCCAAGCATCCAATAAGACTATCATGACCACTACTCGCCCCTTCGAATTGCTTCACATGGACCTCTTTGGTCCTAATCATTACTCAGCAATACTAATGATGCATCTCTATATGGCTTTGTTATTGTTGATGATTACTCTCACACATGGGTACACATTGTTACTTACAAAAATGAAGTGCAGGAAGTCTTCAAACGATTTTCCTCGAGGGCTTCAACTAACTTTGGTGTGAAGATCGACACATCAGAGTGACAATGGAACTGAGTTCAAGAATTCTGGTCTTGATGCCTATCTTGATGAACTTGGTATTACTCATGAGTTATCCGCCCTATACTCCTCAAAGAAATGGCGCTGGAGCGAAGAACAGTAACTCTTGTTGAGATGGCTCGCACTATGCTTGATGAATACAAAACGCCTAGTCGCTTTTTGGATTGATGCAATTGATACCGCTGGCCACATCATCAACAGAGTGTATCTTCACAAATTCTTCAAGAAGACTGCCTATGAACTCCTCAACGACAAGAAACCCAATGTGAGTTATTTCAAAGTCTTCGTGCTAAATGCTGGATTAGAGATCCTCATCACAATTCTAAATTTGCACCAAAGCACATGAAGGTTTTATGCTTGGTTACGGAAGGACTCAGACACCTACAGAGTCTTCAACATCGCTCTTCACAAGATTGTTGATACGAGATGCGTTCGATGAAACTAATGGCTCGCAAAGAGAGCACCTACCTTCGTGTTAGATGAACCAGCACCGAGGAATCTATCAAGTTCAAGGCAACCGAGGATGTCATTCCCATCAAGAATCTGTCAAGAATTCATTCCAGACGCGAAGAACGCCGAGCTGATGCACTCAAGATAATGTCAAGACAATGGTGCCGAGGAAATGATCAAATTCTCGACGACAACCAGCTCATCCTCGCTGCAAAAAGAAGCAAGTTGACAAGATCATCGGCGACATTGAAGCACTAGGTCCTCTCACACGCTCAAAAGTTTCACATTTATCTAACTTTTGTGGGCACTATGCTTTTGTCTCTATCACAGAGCCCACCAAGGTAGATGAAGTATTTCGAGCCCCAGTGGATTCAGTTGAATGCAAGAAGAATTTATACCATTTCGAAAGCTCAACAAATTCCGGAACCGGTCAAACGCCCAGCATCCTCGTAATCATACTATCATCATTGCACAAAGTGGATCTATCAGTAATGCAAGCAAGATGAAAATGGCCTTGTGGTGAGGAATAAGGCACGACTTGTAACTCAAGGCCACACACAAGTTGAAGGAATTGATTTCGATGAAACTTTTGCACCTGCTGCTAAACTTGAGGCTATTCAGAGATATTGCTTGCTTATGCTAACCATCACAATATCACTTTATATCAAATGGATGTAAAAGTGCATTCCTCAATGGTAAGCTTGAGGAAGAAGTATATAAATGCTTCAACCCCTGTGTTTTGAAGACCCAAAGAATCCCGACAAAGTCTTCAGATTTCAATAAGGCCCCTATGGTCTCAAGCAGTGTTCCACGGCGTGGTATGATACATTGAAGGAATTCTTCCGGAAGAATGGCTTTCACACCTACCATTCACTCGATTCTACTCTCTTTAGTAAATCATATGATGGTGAACTGTTTGTGTGCCAAATATATGTTGGGATGATATTATCTGTATGGCTGTATCGACCAACGTTATAGTGATGAATTTGCCTATATGATGAGTGAAGAATATCAAATGCCTATGATGGGAGAATTGAAATTCTTCTTAGGTCTTCAAATTCATCAACAACACAATGGGTATATTCATATCTCGTAGAAATACCTCAAAGATGTCCTAAAGAAATTCAGCATGCAAGATTGCAAAGGTGTAAAATTCCTATGCCCACAAATGGCCATCTATGCAACCGATGAAAATGGTATTGACTTTGATCACAAGGTATACCGCCCATGATTTGTTCTTTATTGTACTTATGTGCATTTAGGCCGATATAATGCTTAGTGTTTGCATGTGTGCCCAATTTCAAGCTACACGTAAGTGAATCACACCATAAGGTTGTGAAGCATATTCTTTGATATCTAGCTCACACACCAACACTAGGATTATGGTACCTCAAGGACTCTACTTTTGATCTCATTGGATATTCCGACTGACTATGTCAGTGATCGTGGACCGTAAGTCAACATCCTGGTACTTGTCTTTTCTGACGATCTTTGGTCTGTTGGTCCTCGAAGAAACAGAACTGCGATCACCGCTCATCGCTGAAGTGAATACATTGCTGTGGCTCTTGTTGTGCTCAATTGTTGTGGATGAAGCAAACTCTCAAGGACTACGGCATCAACGTGAAGAATGTGCTCTATCAGACAATGAGAGTGCCATCAAGATTGCTCACAACCCAGCTTCAGCACTCAAGACAAAGCACATTCAAATTGCCATCATTTTCTTCGTGATCATGTGTTGAAAGGCTACATCTCCATCGAGCATGTGAAGACCAAGAACAACTAGCCGATATCTTCACAAAGCCCTTGGATGAGAAGAGATTTAGCAAGTTATGTGTGAGCTAAATATCTTAGAATCTTCGAATGTTCTTTGAAAAGGACACACATCCCGACACTTATGCAAAATTGATGACTTAGATGTGCAACACATGAAGAAACGCTTCTTCAATCAATGAAGAATAACACTCTAAGTGTGAAGAAATTAATGAAGAATTTGATTTCGTAACCCACGACAATTGTACGCGTGTCTGAAATCATCATTCTTATACGGTGGGTCACGCCACCACCAAAGTTGAAAATCTTCAATTTGAGTTTTTCCTCGCTTTTAAATTCTTCGCTTTTTCAAATTCTTCAACTTTGCAAAATCTTCACTGTTTCGCTGCTTTTCTTCATTGGCTATATATATATATATATATATGGGTTTATGTCCTCACAAGATTCACTTATGGCTATTTCTTCAAGTTGCTTTTTCTCGCTAAGTGAATGTGATCGACCTTCCCTCTATGCTATACTCAACCCAATCTATTCACAAATTCTTCATGTGCTCTATTTGAAACTCGCTCAAAATCTTCACGTGTCCTTGTCACCAAGAAATTGCGAACGGAACTTTAAACTGATCTTATCCAAACTTTCGCTTTTGCCGCCAAACCGCTCCGCATTCCACGATAGATTTATCTTTCACCCACGATCTCCACTTTTCAAGACGTAAGTGACACTGTCGTTTAATGAGAAGGGTCAGGCACGCTCGTCTCCAAATCTTCGAGCTAACAGTTTTTCACCGTGGCTATATATACCCCTCCCTTCCTCACATCCTTTACTCCGCCGACCGCTCTCTCGCCGAGCTTCAAACCCTAGCGCCGCACTCCATCGTCACGGTGAGGAAGAGCTTCACCGCTCGACCTCATCATCGACGCATCAGCCAATCCTGAAATTCATCGCCACAGAGTTGTCTTCCTCCGCCAAGTTAGGCGGAAGATCTAACTCGATTTAACTTCCCATCTATTCTTCTCGTCATGTGTTCTTCACTTGTAATTAAAAGTTACTTTTATTACTCGCTTTGATTCTCAAACCTTCCTGAAAATCTTCAAAGGTGTTTATTCTTCAAATCTTCACATATGAACACCTCAAACAAAATATGCTCTTGATTCGCTTTCTAAGCAATGATTTTCTTCAAGATTCCTCAATTGTGTGGATCCTCGATCTATACAACTCGAACCTAAGACAAAGATCGCTTAGTGAAATTCTTCAAGGCTCATCTCGTCAAATTCTCAAACTAGTTCTTTTGAAAACCTTCGAGAACGCATATGACCTCTCCAAATTCCTCGCAACTATACTGCTCAGGTATCATGTCCGCCGCTGAATCACTAGGTTCTCATCAACTTAACTCATTTGCAGCCTCAAGAAAGTTGCATACTCTTCAGAGAATTCGTTGTTCAAATTCCTCACCAAGAATATGGGAAGAAAGAAGCCAAAAAGGAGGAAAGAGGCCGAGGTCATGATCGCTTGAGATCCCCGAGGAAATATATGCTGATTATTGCACACCGATGAAGCCAAGTTCGCAAAGGAAATAAAAATCAGCGAAGGTGCGATTCAAAGGATTGAAACGATGGGCAAGGAATGGAGGGAGTACAATATGTAACTCCAAAGTACATGAAGAAATTCGCTCAATCCTCCATGCCCAAGAGCTCCATTGGCACCTGGTCAAGAAGTCACCCACCAAAGATCAAGCTGCAGAGGACTTTCTAAGAATGGGCAGCGCCAAGCCAAATTGGCAAGACAAGCCAACGAGGCAAGGAGGAAATTCAATGAGGACTCTGCCATCTGCACGCCATCGAGGCCTCCGCTGCCAAGAAAATCTATGGCAAAGAAGCCCGACACAAGCCAAGTGTTTCACCAACAAGGCCCTCACGGCCAAGTTCTCACCAGTCCTCACTGACAATTCCTCATGCTGCCCCTCGCCCTCCCAAGTCCTCACCGCTCCTACAAAGTCCTCAGAGTCCCGACAAAGTCCTCAAGACCTATGCATCCGCCACGTACAAAGGATCGCAGGCATCTCCATTGCCTCGTGTTTCAAGAAGTTCCTCACCTGCACCAAATTCTTCATCCGCCCGACTCATCAAGACTAAGGCCATACGACGAGGTCCTCGCCAAGTCCCAAGAAGAAACATGTCGCCTTCCAAGAGCCACTCAAGATGATGAGGCTGATGATGATGAACTTGCGAAATCATTAGAGACCGCCAAGAAAGGGTCATTAGAGCCAAAGGCACACTGTACATCGATGTTGGATCCAAGAGCGATCCTAGACTACATTGATCTCTCGCACAAGGACCCAAACACTCCTATGCCTCGACTTCAAGTTGACACCGCCAAAGTCACATGTCGACTCATTTCATCCAAGAGGAGAAATGGAAATTTGATACGCCAGAGATCAAGAAATCGCAGTACGTAAAGGAGAAACTCTGAAGAAAAACGTTGTCAAGATGAAAACCAAGAACTTATCAAGATGCAAGCTGACATCAAAGCCCTCAAGCGACAAGTTTGACTCCTATTATGCTGATTGGCAAGGAGCCAAAGTCAGATTCATCAACCCGACGAAGAAGTTCACCAATGTTGCTGCCCTAACGCAACATGAAATTCCTCAGCCGAGCCTCACCAGCAGATCGAAGAACATGCCAAGACCACATGAAGTTCAGGTCTGAAGACAATGCTAGTTCCTGGCTGATGATCCCATTCCAGCCGAAGAAATTGCCTGGCATCCACTAGTGGTGCGCTCAAGAAAATGAACAAGTCAGGCAATGCATCAGCATACCGAGGAAAATCAACCAGATTCCTCACCCTCCCGCGCCAACACCAACTCCAATTCTTCCATCCGCCATGATGTGAAGAAGACCAAGGCTGCAGAACGAGCTGCAGTGAAGAAACGAAAGCATCACAGCGCCAAATTCTTCGCGAGAAGAAATGAAGCCAATGACCAGCTCCTTTGAAAATCCTATTGATGCTGTTCCAAATTCTCAATTCCATCAAAGGACCTTGTTCCTTTGGTGAAGATTATGAGATCCCAAGCGATCCGATGAAAAGATCATTCTGCGCTTCCAGAGCAGATTATGAAGAAATTGAAGTGGAAGCAATCCTTCAACCCCAATCATTTCTCGCTATGCCTCTTCCACACAAGAGGCCGTGTTGAGGAAATTGAAGAAGATGGGATATTGGAAGCAAACGCGTGATGAACGATGACTTTGGGAAAGTCAAGATCCAAATTCTCCACTCTTCACCCCAATCCAACAGATTCCTCACCCCCGCTCCAACAGTTCAAATGGGCTCAAGAAACTCATCCCACTTCATTTGTCCATGAAGAAATTCCAGCCACTAGCTCGATGAACCTTCCTGGATCCTCGATCGACATGTAGAGGAACCAGAAATTCTCACCAAGAACCTGAGATTGCATTCCAGAGGTCTGATGCAACTCAACGACACTCCACTCCAAAGCCAAAGAATCCTTCTCAACAAAGCAAAAGTTCAAGGCTGAAGATTTCTTCATGAGCACGTATTCTTCACTGACATAATCCATATGATTCTGCCGATAAGGAAGAGGCGTTCTGACGCCACCAAGCCAAATTTCTATTCCTCGGTTTCAACAAAGACAAAGTCTTCGATCATGCACATATTCCTCATGTGGACATGGAGTCTCCGCCAGTTTCGAGCCGCCTCGTTGTTCTTCACGACGCAGACTTCAATTTCTCAACGACATCTGTGGATTGGAATGAAGAACTCATTCTTCAATTCTATGCAACGCTGCACATCAACCGGAGACGCCAAGACGTGAACTCATGGGTGTTAGATCGATGTCCGAAAATACTACTACAAGGCACCAAGAATCGAATTGCTTCGCTCTACCACTCAGCCCTCCCTTGATGGTGCTCGTTGTATCTACAATGAACCCGAAGCTTTCAAATCACTATATGCAAGTGCCGATGAAGCCTTTGAAGCCGTAGGCACTAAGAACCAAATTCCCAAGGAATTATTGTATGTGCCTCGATCGCCTATCGGATTCGACGAAGACAATGAGTCCTATCAAAGGCCACGACTCAAATGATGAAGAAGTCCTGGCATCATGAAGAATTGCTTTTCAATATCATTCATATGCCTCCAACTTCCATGATTTCTTCATGAGGACTCGCAAACATTGCCATGTCACCATTTGAGTGAAGCTTATGCGCCTTTGGATAATGAGATTCATCAGACAAGGTCTTCACTCAATTATAAGGCTGATACTCAACCATCGTGATCTACTTGCTCCGATTGAAGTCCTCAAACGGACATTTACCTCACCGATGACAAGGGCAAGGCAACTGCGGATCGATGAAGGCACTCGCCCATTGATGGTCAGTTTGCAAAGCTGCATCCTACTCCACCAATGATGACTCGCCACACATGACTCGCCGAAATACCTCAGCCAAGCAAAGTCCTCAAGCAACAAAGACCTGTGGTGATGACGATCGTGAGTTACTCCTCGCCTTCATCCAAGGTTGATCGCAATCATAAATGGGTCAAGCGCCGCTTGGTTCATTCTTCACAACATGACCTCTACACACAATGTAGTGAAGAAAACCACTACTACCTCCATGAAACCTTCAAACGCACTGGCGTTCTTTCTAATGTCTACAAGACGGAAGAATCAAGACAATGGGTCTCAAGGAAGAATTTGACTGGTCCTGACCTCCAAGAAATACAAGAAGGTCAAAGTTCCTTCCTTGGTGGCTAGCTCCTATTCTTCATCACGAGACACCGATGAAAATGAAGACTTGGACGACAATGCAGAGCCCTACTACGACAACCGACCCAACAAGCCGGGCGCCCTTCATCAACTTGAAATTCTTCAGGCTTAGTCCTCGCCGATCCTTTGGTCATTCGATGACAAAGGGGAGAAATTTGAGTTAGTCTTCGCCGGTCTATTATATGGGCATTTTTTGTTGTTACAACTCTCGCTCTTCCAAACTTTTATTGCATCAAGTTGTAATCTTAAACCCGATGGTGCTCGATACTTTTGATGCAATCGAGCTGAATTTTGATACTTTATTTTGCATGCTTGTTCCTCATTAATGTTATCGCAGCATGCTGAATTTCATCAAGCACCATATTTCATCATGCATTTCAAATTCTTCATATTATATGTCAAATGTGTATGAATTACAAGATATAGGGGAGATTCCATGATTCAACTCTTCAAATGTGCATTGCCTCAAAAGCAAATTCCTCACTATGCACATCTTCGTGGGGAGTTCTTCTATATCTTGCAATCAAATTCCTCAACATCAGTATTTACACTTCATATGTTTATCCTCAGAAAACTTAACTATATTGTCATCAATCACCAAAAAGGGGGAGATTGTAAGTGCATCTAGTGCCCCTTAGTGATTTTGGTGTATTGAAGACTTATAGGTTAAGGGACTAATGTGTTTATGAGTGTACACAGGTCTATAAGGTCATGAGGATTTTGATATTTACAAAGGAAAGTCAATTAAAATGAAGTTCTTCGATCAAGACTTTGATATTTCAAGACTTTTCAAGACTTTGAAAGTGAAGAAATTGGTGTGACCTTGAAGACTTGGTATTCATTTGAGGAACATGAAGCGTGAAGACTTTTGTTTTCGTAGTTTCGCTTTTTCTTTCTTGAGTCATAGGAAACACTGCATCGTTAAAGGGGTTGAGGAAATACTAAGGAAAAATTCCATGTGATGCTCAACTCAAAATCCTACACCTACCAATCCTTCGAGTGAAGCCTTTGAAATCTCATGCTTCAGTCAATTTCTTCAAAGGATGAGACGGTTCTTCCGTCACGAGGAATTTTTTCTCGACCGAGGAGTTAGGAATTCGCCAGCGGATTGCTTACAAAGGAGGAACATGATAGCCCCGAGGAATTTGAGAGTCAAATTTCCACCGCTGCGTTGCGCCGCCACCTGTCCCAAAATATCTTATCCACCTAACGGTCATATCATTGAAGGGCATTTATGTCTTATCATGTCGGCTGCTCACTAGGCTATAAATAGTCCTTCTACAACCACTAGCTGGTTGGCTGCCCAGAGAAACTTGACACTTGTCATTTGAGAGCAACCCATCCTTGAGGACTTTGAGCGAAAATCATCGAGTGAGGAAAACCCAAAACCAAACCCCATAAAACCCAAAGTGATTGAGCATCATCAAGAAATTGATCCCGTGGATCCGACGCTTGTTACCTTTGAAGACCGTGGCTTCTTCCAGACGGTTAGGCCATGGTCTAGAGCATCCAAGAGGAATTGTGGATCGCCGAGTGACCAAGTCTTGAAGGTTTGGAAGTCGCGAAGACTTACCACGAGTGATTGGACGAGGTCCGTGACCTTAGTTCAAGGAGAATACGGTGAGGACTTGGTGTCCGAAGGCGGTCAGCCGATCGGGTGTCCGGACCGTGTGTCCTCGAAGTTTAAATACCACCGCCCAACCGACGCATAACCGAGACAAGCAGTTGAACTGGTCTACCAAATCATTGTCTTCACCAACCTAATCTGGTTCTATTTCCTCAACTCTTTCATTTCCTCATTACGTGTTGAGTGTTAATTCATATCTGTGTTTGAAGACTTTGATCAAGACTTTTCAATTTCCTGCCAATTTCTTCACTTTGTTTGTCTTCATCTTGTGCTATCCCTTGTTTACGCTTTCCGACTTTTGTTTGTCTTCATTTCATCATGATGACCATGCCCGCATTCTCTTATGCTTACTTGAGTACTTTTTCCGCGAAGTAGTTTTCGCTAAGGAATTTCCTCACCGCAAATTCCTCTGAAGAATTCATAAAATCGCCTATTCACCCTCTTGTCGATATAACGACTTTCAGATGTAAATAAAAGAGATGCAATATAATAAGAAAGAGGCCTGGGGCCATAGGTTTTGTCGGCATTCGGGAACGGGGTCCTCAGACTTATGCGTTCGCGCTCCACGACGTGGTCCAATAACGCGAATGGCCCATCTTCACCAACAATCATTTAGACCTCCGGAGGGGCCGCTCGCGAGGCGGATTACACAACACCTCCTTAGGGGCGGCCTCCCTAGGCTGGTCCCCGAGGAGCGGAGAGATCATGCAAGGCACTCCGAGGTTCGCATGACGTGAGCCATGACGCACTAAGGCTGGAGATCGCCAAAGACAAGGAGTACCGGGGGCTCTTGGTGCTAAAGGGCAGATGAGGAGTCCCGAGGCATCGGAAAAGGTTTCATATCGGTTCAACGAGACCAAGACCAGCAGGACGGAGGTCATCAGGAGCCCACGAAGCCCACCACCAGAGCCTTTGGCAAAGGCGAAGACCACCTTTTGTCGATAACTTGTACTAGATGCCCCCTTCAAATTGGTTGCCAGGGATCCTTCCCGCCTAATATTTGGGAAGAGGACCCGGCCTTATACATAGGGACAAGCTACTAACGGGAGGCATCTCATATTGGACGGATCCATTCCACCAAGGCCACCATACAAGCTCCTCGAGCTCAAGAACACCTCTCCTCAAGAGGCTGTTCATCCCTTGTACGTGTTCATCCTCGCATCGCAAGGCCATCCACCACACCACACCGGAGTAGGGTATTACACCGCAACAGAGTCTTAACTAGTATAAACTCTTGTGTCCCTTGTTCCTCGGTTTCGAAGCTAGGCTTTGAGATAATGGCGAGAGCGTGAACTAGCGGGAGAGAGATCTTCGGCGCACCCTGCAGTTCGAACCTCGAGGGTTTTGCCGAACCCCTAATCCAACATTTGGCGCGCGTAGGGTACAAGCTTTTCTTCCGTCGATCCACGCCCATCGCTCCACCATGTCCATGGCGGATGCACGCCGAGCCTCGCTGAGCGGGCCGCCGCCGCCAGTTGTCGCCAGACAGCCTGCCGGGCCTCCCCGCTGCTCATAACCTCCACCAACGCCGCCATCGCCCGCAGGAAACAAGCAGCAAGCATCACCGCTGCACCTTCGCGCGGAGGGACGACCACACCGCCACCCCATCGCTGACTTCGCCGCTCATCGTCCCCATGCACGCCGCGCTCCACGGACGCAGGGCCGCTGCTACTCATGGCACGGCCTCGCTTATCGCCTGGTCGACGACTTATGAGGACTCGCTGACCGAATCGCCGAAGCTGCCAGACTGGGGCTCTCGCACCATCTTCGCTGCCTCGCCTCCCCGCTGGCGAATATCATGGAGCGCCCGCACCTCCGCACCAAGACGACGCCCCGGCGCCAAGACGCACGGCGCCGGGCCGACTCCACCGTGTCGGGTGCCCGCGGGAAGGAAGCTGCCAAGAAGTTCCCACCTGGAAAACGCCTCCGCACTCTCGGCGCCACCACGCAAGATCAAGGCGCCGCGGCGGCGGCAAGGGGCATCAAGATCAAGCTCCACTCCGCGACGGGCCCGGGCTACAACAGGTCGGCTTCACCCAAGCGTGTAGCGAAGTCCGCCAGTGTTCGCCGACCTGCCTCCGCTTATGACGGCACCCGACCTCCGGAGTTCTTGCAGCCCACGAGCCGAGCATCGAGGCGCTAACGGCAAGAAAGTCATGGCGAACTACTTTCCCATGGCTCTCAAAGATGGTTCTCGCCATGGCTCCTGAATTTGTCCCCGGGTCAATCTCTCCCGGGTGAGACGCACCGCTTTGTCTCCAACTTCCGTGGCACTCCGACCCACCGCCACGGGGACCTCGACACATCAAACAGAGCCGGAGAGACCCCGCATACATCCAGGCTCACAACGCTTGCCTCAAGATTCCTAAGGTGATGGACGAGGCCATCATCTCAGGTTTCTCGATGGCGCCCGTGATGTCAAGATGAAGGAGGAGCTCGCCATCCACGAGGAGTTGTGCACGACCGGAGATGTTTAACATGGCGACAAGCAAGAGCCAGGAGGGGCCCCTCCTCGAGCTCCCCGCGACCTGTAAGAGAAGAAAGCCAAGGCCAAGGACGGAAGCGCAAGGCTGTTGGCCGGAGCCGAGATGAAGCGCGCCATGACCGCCTGCGTCGCCCAAGGCCAACCGCCTGCTCGCGCTTTCCACAACATACAACCACAACACTAACGACCGCTAAGAGCTCGTGGCCATTCGAGATGGACGCTTGCCGACGCCGAAAGGAAGATCGGGGCCACGGAGGAGGGACAAAGTGGGGATACGGGACGCACTGCTGCCCCTGGCCGAGTGGCGCGACCGCCTCGTGAGGACAACTGCAAGAACAACTCGCGAGGGCGCTCGAGGGACCAGCCGTGAGGACCGCCTCGGGTGATCCGGCCTCCGCTGTCGCCATCGCCAAGGAGGAATGATGAACACCGAGGAGTCCGATTAGGGTTGTCCGGATAGCCGGACTACCATCATCACCAACTATCATTCCGGACTATCATCATCGACGGACTCCAAGAC
>JAHIAM010017373.1:0-15459 GCA_021605205.1 Aegilops longissima | reverse complement strand
TTTGAAGGAGATGCAATGACATGGTATAGGCTATGTGATGATACGAGATCTTGGAATTATGTTTATTGAAGTTGGAATTTCACCAAGTTCTACCCTATGCATCTTGTTCATCATGATCGAATTATATATAATTTCTGGCCCGCAAGGAGAAAGTATCGCTTCAAGCTTGGGGAGGCTTAAGTCAATGTTGTATTCATGCCCCAATCATGAGCTCTCTCTGAAATGATTATTCGAATTATGCTCGCTTTTCTCTTGATAATCGCAACTTGCTCGATACTTCCGTGGCCGGTTCCTATGTCAAGACTATTGATTTCAAATGGGACTTATTGGATAGAATTAAACGCAACTCAAGATTGGGGTTCCGACGATGGTAAGGAGTCGTGTATTAACGGTTCATTGTGTTAAATCTTTTATGGATACCGATGCTTTCCGTGGATTTAGCTCTAAGTATGGACTGACTCAGATAGTAGCTACTTTTTTGTGAAACTTTTGCTGCTCACGTTAATCTCCCTAAAGAGAAGTGGTTCAAATATAATCCTCCTATTGAAGTGAAAAGTAGTTGCACCTATTGATAAATAAGGGTACATTATTACATATAGTGATCCTATTATTCTATCGCTATGTCGAAACCTCCTTTTCCGTTAGGATAAAAAGACCATGCTAAAGCTAATTATTGTTCAGAAGGAATACTAGGACCTATACACCTCCGAGTAAATTAATGTTGAACCCGGTATTGCTATGATTTAATATCTTGGATGAAAGGACTTAGATGGCATAAGTTGTTGGGGAACGTAATTTCAAAAATTTCTACGATCACGCAAGACCATGGTGATGGCATAGCAACGAGGGAGAGTGTCCACGCACTCAGAGACCGAAGCGAAGCGCTATAACAACGCTGTTGATGTAGTCAGACGCCTTCACGATCCGACCGATCCAAGCACCGAACGCACGGCACTCCAGTTCTCAGACATCGCTCAACTGATGACGATCCCTGACCGATCCAAAGAAAGTGTCGGGATGAGTTCCACAAGACGACGCGCAGGACGATGTTGATGCTCCACCGACGCAGGGCTTCGCCTAAGCCCGCATGACGATATGACTTCGGCGCAGGGCTTCACTAAGCCCGCCACGATATGACCAAGTGGAATATGGTGGAGGGGGCACCGACACGGCTAAGGAAAGATCCGAGATCAACTTGGTGTCATGGGGTGCCCTGCCTCAGATATAAAGGAGACAAAGTGGCTGCCTAGGGAGAGGCCGAGGAGTCCTACTCCCACGGAGTAGGACTCTTCTCCTAGTTGGAGTAGGATTGGGGAGGAAAGAGGAAGGGCGCCCCTCTCTCCTTGTCCTATTCGACTAGAGGGGAGGGGGGCGCAGCCCACCTGGCCGGCCCTTCCTCTTCTCCCTCAGGCCCATGAAGGCCCATATGCCCCCGGGGTTCCGTAACTCTCCCTGTTCCAGAATTCCTCGCTTTCACTCTAACCCTTCCAAGTCCAAACATAGGCTTCCAATATATCAATCTTTATGTCTCACCATTTCGAGACTCTCGTCATGTCCGTGATCACATCCGGACTAACAAACTTCGTGCATCAATACTTATAAACTCATAATGAACCGTCATCGAACGTTGTTGCAATGGACCCTACGGGTTCGAGAACTATGTAGACATGACCTAGAACCATTCTCTCAATAACCAATAGCGAACCTGATGCCCATATTGGTTCCTACATATTCTACGAAGATCTTTATCGGTCAAACCGCATAACTACATACCCTTTGTCATCCAGATAAAGTATTTTACCCGAGATTCGATCGTTGTATCCAATACCTAGTTCAATCTTCACTCGTAAGTCTCTTTACTCGCTCTGAATACATCATCTCACAACTAACTCATTAGTTGTATGCTTGCAAGGCTTTATGATGTACCAGAAGGCCTAGAGATACCTCTCCGACAATCGGAGTGACAAAACCTAATCTCAAATACGCCAACCCAACAAGTACTTTTGAGACACAATTCGTAATTCCCATAATTCCAGACGCTGGTAGTACCTAAAGTGTTCCTCCTAAACGGAGTTGCATAATCTCATAGTTATAGGAACATGTATGGGTCATGAAGAAAGCATTAACATACTAAACGATCAAGTGTTAAGCTAACGGAATGGGTCATGTCAATCGATCATTCAACTAATGATGACCTTGTTAATCAAATAACAACTCCTTGTTCATGGTTAGGAAACATAACCATCTTGATTAACAAGCTAGTCAAGTAGAGGCATACTAGTGACATACTGCTTGTCTATATTCACACATGTATTATGTTTCCTAATACAATTCTAGCATGAATAATAAACATTTATCATGATATAAGGAAATAAATAATAACTTTATTATTGCCTCTAGGGCATATTTCCTTCGCCTCCCACTTGCACTAGAGTCAATAATCTAGATTACAAAGTAATGATCCTAACACCCATGGAGTCTTGGTGCTGATCATGTTTTGCTCGTGGAAGAGGCTTAGTCAACGGTCTCAACATTCAGATCCGTATGTATTTTGCAAATCTCTATGTCTCCCACTTGGACTTGGTCCCAATGGAATTGAAGCGCCTCTGATATGCGGTCTTGTGAAATCTGGATTCCTTTGCCAAGGCAATTGCACCAAGATTGTCAGTAAGATCTTCATCGGCCCGATGCACTAGGTATGACACCTAGATCGGAAATGAACTCTTTCATCCGTTCCTTCATTTGCCGTTCCAGCTATTACCCGCTTCACATGTAGATCCCGCCACGCCTTTGTTTAGAACGCACCAACCGACCCCACCGCTTAATAAAAACACGATCCGTTTTTATTTAGAATGTCCATCGTGTCAAAGCTTGCATCGACGTAACCATTTACATAGCTTTTGTCACCTCCATATACAGAAACATATCCTTAGTCCTTTTCGTTATTTCAGATGTTTTGACCGCTTCCGGATCCACCTCGATTACTTTGGTACTTTCCCAAGCTTACCAACATACGCCGGTCGGTACAAAGATTGCATACATGATAGAGCCTATGGAAGCATAGGAACATCTTTCATTTTCTCTATTTCTCGGGTCGGGCATTGAGTCCGACTCAATCTTACACCTTGTACGTAAAAACCTTTCTTTCCGATCCATTTTGAACTTTTTCAAAACTTTATCAAGGTATGTGCTTTGTGAAAGTCCAATTGCGCCTTGATCTATCTCTATAGATTTGATGCCCAATATGTAAGCCTTCACCGAGGTCTTTCATTGAAAAACTTTTATTCAAGTATCCTTTATGCTATCCAGAATTTATATCATTTCCAATCAATAATATTCGCCCACAATAATATTAGAAATGCCGAGTCCCACTCACTTTCTTGTAAAAATTCTCCAAAAGTCGATAAACCCATATGCTTTGATCACACTATCAAAGGCTTATTCCAACTCCAGAGGCTTGCACCGCATCATAAATTGATCGCGAGCTTGCACACTTTGTTAGCACCTTTGATCGACAAAACCTTCTCGTTGCATCATATACAACTCTTCTTCTAGAAATCCATTCAAGAATGCAGTTTTTAATCCATTTGCCAAATTTCATAATCATAAAATGGGCAATTGCTAACATGATTCGACAGATTTAAGCATCGCAGGTGAGAAAGTCTCAGAGTCAACCCTTGAACTTGTCGAAAACCTTTCCCAAGTCGAGCTTTGTAGACGCAATTACCATCCTCCTTCTTTTAAAGATCCATTTATTTTCAATGGCTTGCCGATCATCGGCAAGTCAACCAAAGTCCATACTTTGTTCTCATACATGGATCCCATCTCGATTTCATGGCTTCCAGCCATTTTATGGAATCTGGGCTCACCATCGCTTCTTCATAGTTTGTAGGTTCGCCATGGTCAAGTAACATGACTTCCGAATAAGATTACCGCATTCACTGGTGCGATTTTACTCGTTGACCCACGAGGTTCAAGAGTAACTTGATCTCAAGCTCATGATCATCATTTAGTTTCCTCACTAATTGGTGTAGTGTCACAGAACCATTTCTTGTGATGAACTACTTTCCAATAAGGGAGCGATACAGCTTATCTCATCAAGTTCTACTTTCCTCCCACTCACTTCTTTCAGAGAAACTCCTTCTAGAAAGGATCCAATTTAGCAACGAAAATCTTGCCTTCAGATCTGTGATAGAAGTGTACCCAAATTCCCTTTGGGTATCCTATGAAGACACATTTTTCCGATTTGGGTTCGAGCTTATCCGTTGAAGTTTTTTACATAAGCATCGCAGCCCCAAACTTTAAGAAACGACAACTTTGGTTTCTTGCCAAACCACAGTTCATAAGGCGCCGCTCAACGGATTTTGATGGTGTCCTATTCAACGTGAATGCGCCGCCTCTAAAGCATAACCCCAAAACGATAGCGTAAATCGGAAATAGACATCATAGATCGCACTATATCTAGTAAAGTACGACACGACGCTCGACACACCATTTCTCGTGGTGTTCCGTATGGAGTTGAAACTATTCCACATTGTTTCAAATGTAAACCAAACTCAGAACTCAAATATTTCCTCCACGATCGATCATAGAAACTTTATTTTCTTGTTACGATGATTTTCCACTTCACTCAAATTCTTTGAACTTTTCAAATGTTTGATTTGTGTTTCATTAAGTAGATATACCCATATCTGCTCAAATCATCCGTGAAGGTGAGAAAATAACGATACCCGCGGCCTCAACATTCATTGGACCACAAACATCAGATGTATGATTTCCAACAAATCGTTGTCGCCCATAGTTCCGAGAACGGCGTTTGGTCACTTCCCATGAGGCACGGTTCCAAGTACCAAGTGATTCATAATCAATGATTCCAAAGCCCATCAAGATGGAGTTTCTTCATGCTTTAAATCGATATGACCTAAACGGAAGACAAATAAGTTGCACTATCATTATCAACTCGCATCTTTTGGCTTCAACATTATGAATATGTGTATCACTATCGAGATTCAAAAGAATAGACCATTCTTCAAGGGTGCATGACCATAAAAGATATTACTCATATAAATAGAACAACCATTATTCTCGATTTAAATGAATAACCGCCTGCATTAAACAAGATCCAGATATAATGTTCATGCTCAACGCGGCACCAAATAACAATTATTTAGGTCTAAAACTAATCCCGGGTAGATGAGGGTACGGTCATGATCACATTGACTTTGGAACCATTTCCCACGCCAAGATCGCACCTCGCCCTTCGCTGCTCGCCTTATTCCGTAGTCCCTGCTTTCGAGTTGCAAATATTAGCAAGTAACCAAGATCAAATACCCGTGCACTACGAGCTCTAGTAAGGTACACATCAATAACATGTATATCACATATACCTTTGTTCACCTTGCCATCCTTTTATCCGCCAAATACTTGGGGCAGTTCCGCTCAAGGTCCCTTCGCTAAAGAAACACTCGCCAGGTTAGGTCCGATTTGGTTTTTCTCTGATCAAGAACTTTCTTGCTGTTCTTTTGAAGTTTCCTTCTTCCCTTTGCCCTTTTCTTGAAACTAGTGGTCTTGTTGACCATCAACACTTGATGCTCTTTCTGATTTCTACCTCCGCTTTTTAGCATCGCAAGAGCTCAGAATTGTTTAGTCATCCCTTGCATATTATAGTTCATCACGGTTTGTAGCTTGGTGTGATTGAGAATTTGTCAATGACACTATCATCCAAGTTAACTCCATTGAATTAATTTTTATCCCATTTTGAGTATGTGCTCACCGAAACTATTCTCCTCCATCTTGCCTATAGAACTTATTGAGACTTCATATCTCTCAATCCGGCATTTGCTTGAAATATTAACTTCAACTCCCGAACATCTCATATGCTCCATGACGTCAAAACGCCTTAAGACCCGGTTCTAAGCCGAAAGCATGGCAACAACTATTGAGTAGTCATCCTTTGCTTTGCCGTGACGCTCACAACCTCCGCTCAAGATTCCCAAAGAGTTCCCACCCAAAGGGTGCTTCCAGACGTAATTTTTCCGAGCAATGAGGATAACTTTACGGACCCAAATCCGTAATTGCTACCATCATCTTTCAACTTTGCTTTCCAAGGAACGATTAAAATTCAACAAAAAAGACGGCCATCTATCTACAAAAAACATAGACAAGCAAAATACTATCGGTACTAAGTTCATGATAAATTTAAGTTCAATTAATCATATTAAAAAACTCCCACTTAGAGACATCTCTAGTCATCTAAGTGATTACGTGATCCAAATCAACAAACCATGTCCATCATCACGTGAGAGGAGTAGTTTCAATGGTGAAATCACTATGTTGATCATATCACTATATGATTCACGTCATTTCGGTCTCCTGTTCCGAGGCCATTCTTATATGCTAGGCTGCCAAGTTTAACCGAGTATTCCGCGGTTAATTTTTGCACCTGTAGATGGACGAAACTTATCACACCCATCATCACGGTGTCCCGGGTACTAAACTTTGGCAACGGTGCATACCGGGAGAACACTTTTGATAATTTTAGTGAGAGATCATCTTATAATGCTACCGCCAATCAAAGCAAGATAAGATGCATAAAGGATAAACATCACATGCAATCAATATAAGTGATATGATATGGTCATCATCATCTTGTGCTTGTGATTCCATCGCCAAGCACCATCATGATCACCATCGCCACCGCCGACACCTTGATCTCCATCGTAGATCGTTGTTCCGCCAACTATTGCTTCTACGACTATCGCTACCTTAGTGATAAAGTAAAGCAATTACATGGCGTTGCATTTCATAAATAAAGCGACAACCATATGGCTTCGCCAAACCCGATAACTCTTACAAAACATGATCATCTCATACAATATAGCATCACGCCTTGACCAATCACACAACATGCCCTGCAAAACAAGTTAGACGCCCCTACTTTGTTGTTGCAAGCGGGTGCTACGGGTGAAAGAACCGTTTTACCACGCATCAAAACCACAACGATATTTGTCAAATAGACTCCTTTTAACCTTTCAAGGACCCAGCCAACCGTTCAACTAAAGTGAGAGAGACAACCCGCGTCACCTTTAAGCAACGAAAGTTCAGGTGAAACCAGTCCGAAGCGACGCTTAATGTCGGTCCGCCCCATCTCACAAACCGCTGAACCAAAGTATGACATGTGGTAGGGTATGACTTGTATCGCCCACAACTCACTTGTGTTCTACTCGCATATGACATCAACGCATAAAACCAGGCTCGGATGCCATGCTAGGAACGAGTAATTTCAAAAATTTTCCTACGATCACGCAAGACCATGGTGATGGCATAGCAACGAGAGGAGAGTGTCCGCCCACGCACTCGAGACCGAAAGCGAAGCGTTATAACAACGCGTTGATGTAGTCGACGCCTTCACGATCCGACCGATCCAAGCACCGAACGACGGCACCTCCGAAGTTCTGCACATCGCTCAGTCGATGACGATCCCGACCGATCCAGCAAAGTGTCGGGATGAGTTCCGCAAGACGACGGGCAGGATGATGTTGATGCTCCACTCGACGCAGGGCTTCGCCTTAAGCTCGCGACGATATGACTTCTCCGAAGGGCTTTCTAAGCTCCTGCGAACGATATGACCAAGTGGAATATGGTGGAAGGGGCACCGCACACGGCTAAGGAAAGATCCGAGATCAACTTGTGTCATGGGTGCCCCTGCCCCAGATATAAGGAGACAAGGGGTGCGGCCGCCCAGGAGAGGCTGGCCTGAGGAGTCCTACTCCCACCGAGTAGGACTCCCTCTCCTAGTTGAGTAGATTGGGAGGGGGAAAGAGGGGGCGCCGCCTCCTCCTTGTCCTATTCGGACTAGAGGGGAGGGGGCGCAGCCCACCCGGCCGGCCCTTCCTTCTCCCTCAGGCCCATGAAGGCCCATATGCCCTCGGGGTTCCGTAACCCCTGTTCCTGAATCTCGCTTTCACTGAACCTTCCAAGTCCAAACATAGGCTTCCAATATATCAATCTTTATGTCTCGACCATTTCGAGACTCGCTCATGTCCGTGATCACATCCGGACTCCAACAAACTTCGTGCATCAATACTTATAAACTCATAATGAACTGCCATCAAACGTTAGCGTAAGGACCTACGGGTTCGAGAACTATGTAGACATGACCTAGAACCATTCTCGTCAATAACCAATAGCGGAACCTAGGATGCCCATATTGGTTCCTACATATTCTACTGAAGATCTTTATCGGTCAAACCGCATAACGACATATCGTTGTTCCTTTGTCATCGGTATATATTTACCCGAGATTCGATCGTCAGATCCAATACCTAGTTCAATCTCTACCGTAAGTCTCTTTACTCGCTCCGAATACATCATCTCACAACTAACTCATTAGTTGTAATGCTTGCAAGGCTTAAGTGATGTATTACCGAGAAGGCCTAGAGATACCCTCCCGACAATCGGAGTGACAAAACCTAATCTCAAATACGCCAACCCAACAAGTACCTTTGGAGACACCTAGTACTTCTTTATAATCACCGCTACATTGTGACGCTTGGTAGTACCCAAAGTGTTCCTCCGAAACGGAGTTGCATAATTCATAGTTATAGGAACATGTATGGGTCATGAAGAAAGCATTAACATACTAAACGATCAAGTGTTGCTAACGAATGGGTCATGTCAATCGATCATTCAACTAATGATGTGACCTTGTTAATCAAATAACAACTCCTTGTTCATGGTTAGGAAACATAACCATCTTTGATTAACAAGCTAGTCAAGTAGAGGCATACTAGTGACATACTTGTTGTCTATATATTCACACATGTATTATGTTTCCTATATACAATTCTAGCATGAATAATAAACATTTATCATGATATAAGGAAATAAATAATAACTTTATTATTGCCTCTAGGCATATTTCCTTCATCATGTTATCTCTTTCTTGGGTGAAACTAATATTGCTAGACCCGATACTAAGACATGTAGACCTATTGTAGGCACTGTTATTTCTGTTAAAATAGGAGATCATTGTTATCATGGCTTATGTGATATGGGTGCTAGTGCTAGTCGATACCTTATGACCTTTATAAAGAAATTATGCACAATATTGCACCCGTTGAATTGGAAGACATTGATGTTACTATTAAGCTTGCTAATAGGGACACCATTAAACCTATTGGGATTGTTAGAGATGTTGAAGTCTTGTGTGGAAAGACTAAATACCTGCTGATTTTCTTGTTCTTGCTTCCCACAAGATGATTTTTGTCCCATTATTTTTGGTAGACCTTCTTGAATATCTCTAGTGCTAAGGATTAATTGTGAAAAGAATATTGTCACTGCTGGTATAGATGGTATGTCTCATGAGTTCAATTTTGCAAAGTTTAGTAGACAACCTCGTGAAAGGAACCACCTAGTAAGGATGAGATTATTGGTCTTGCTTCCATTGCTGTTCTCCAACTCGATCCGTTAGAACATTATTTGTTAGACCATGAAAACGATATGTTTATGAAGGAAAGGGAAGAAATAGATGAAGTGTTCCTAAACAAGAACCTATGCTGAAACATAACCTTCCTGTTGAAATTTTGGGGATCCCTCCACCCAAGGGTGATCCTGTTTGAACTCAAACCCTTACCGATAATCTTAAGTATGCTTATCTTGATGAAAAGAAATATATCATGTTATTATTAGTGCTAACCTTTCAGAGAAAGAAGAAGAAAGATTATTGAAAACTCTAAAGAAGCACCGAGTCTATTGATATACTCGGATGATCTTAAGGGCATTAGTCCCACATTATGTCAACACAAAATTTCAGTGGAGAAAGATGCCAAACCAGTTAGAGATCCTCAAAGACGATTAAATCCCAAAATGAAGGAGGTGGTAAGAAAGGAGATTCTAAAACTCCTTGAGGGTATTATTTATCCCGTTGTTGATAGTGAATGGGTAAGCCCTATCCATTGTGTCCCTAAAAGGGAGGCCATTGTTCCTAATGATAAAGATGAATTGATCCGCAGAATTATTACAGTTATAGGATGGTAATTGATTTTCGTAAGTTAAATAAAGCTACTAAGAAAGATCATTACCCTTTACCTTTTATTGATCAAATGCTAGAAAGGCTATCCAAACACACACATTTTTCTTTCTAGATGGTTATTCGGCTTCTCTCAAATACTGTGTCAAAAAGGATCAATCTAAAACTACTTTTACTTGCCCTTTTGGTACTTTTGCTTATAGACGATGCCTTTTGGTTTATGTAATGCACCTGCTACCTTTCAAAGATGCATGATGGCTATATTCTCTGATTTTTGTGAAAAGATTTGTGAGGTATTCATGGATGATTTCTCCGCCTATGGATCCTCTTTTGATGATTGTTTGAGAACCTTGATCGAGTTTTGCGAGATGCTAAGACACTAGTCTCGTCCCTGAATTGGGAAAAGTGTCACTTTATGGTTAATGAAGGCATTGTCTTGGGGCACAAGATCTCGAGAGAGGTATTGAAGTTGATAAAGCCAAAGTTGATGCTATTGAAAAGATGCCATGTCCCAAGGACATAAAAGGTATAAGAAGTTTCCTTGGTCATGATGGCTTTTATAGGAGGTTCATTAAGGACTTTTCTAAAATCTCTAGGCCTCTCGACTAATTTATTGCAAAAGATATTCCTTTTGTCTTTGATGATGATTGTGTAGAAGCATTTGAAACACTTAAGAAAGCCTTGATCACGCACCTATTGTTCAGCCACCGATTGAATTTACCTTTTGAAATTATGATGATGCTAGTGATTATGTCAGAGGTGTTGTTTTAGGGCAAAGAGTCGATAAGAAATTGAATGTTATCCAAGATGCTAGTAAGACTCTTGATACGCTCTGAGAAATTATGCTACTATGAAAAGAGTTCTTAGCAGTTGTGTTTGCATGTGATAAGTTTAGACCTTATATTGTTGATTCCAAAGTTACTATTCACACCGATCATGCTGCTATTAAATATCTTATGGAAAAGAAAGATGCTAAGCCTAGACTCATTAGATGGGTTCTCTTGCTCCAAGAATTTGACTTGCATATTATTGATAGAAAGGAGCTGAGAACCCTGCATGCATAACTTGTCTAGGTTAGAGAATGTTCTTGATGACCCAACGCCTATTAATGATAGTTTTCCGATGAACAATTAGCGTTGTCAATGCTTCTCGATCGCTTCCTTGGTATGCTGATTATGCTAATTACATTGTTGCTAAATATATACCCCTAGTTTCACATACCTAGCAAAAGAAAAGTTCTTTTATGATTTAAGACATTACTCGGATGATCCACACCTTTATAAAGAAGGAGTAGATGGTATTATTAGACGTTTGTGCCTCGAGCATGAACAGAACAAATCCTACGCAAGTGTCACTCAATCCTATGGAGGACACCACCTGGAGATAGAACTGCACACAAGGTACTACAATCTGGTTTTTATTGGCCTACTCTCTTCAAAGATGCTCGAAGTTTGTCTTATCTTGTGATGAATGTCAAAGAATAGGTAACATTAGTAGACGCCAAGAAATGCCTATGAATTATTCTCTTGTTATTGAACCGCTTGATGTTTGGGGCTTTGATTATATGGGACCTTTTCCTGCCTCCAATGGTTATACACATATTTTAGTTGTTGTCTGATTACGTTACTAAGTGGGTAGAAGCTATTCCAACTAGTAGTGTTGATCATAACACTTCTATTAAAATGCTTAAAGAAGTTATTTTTCTGAGGTTTGGAGTCCCTAGATATCTTATGACTGATGGTGGTTCACACTTTATTCATGGTGCTTTCGAAGATGCTTGCTAAGTATGATGTCAATCATAGAATCGCATCTCCTTATCACCCGCAGTCTAGTGGTCAAGTAGAGTTGAGCAATAGAGAGCTCAAATTAATTTTGCAAAAGATTGTGAATAGATCTAGAAAGAATTGGTCCAAAAAACTTGATGATGCATTATGGGCCTATAGAACTGCATACAAAAATCCTATGGGTATGTCTCCATATAAGATGGTTTATGGAAAAGCATGTCATTTACCTCTTGAACTTGAACATAAAGCATATTGGGCTATTAAAGAGCTCAATTATGACTTCAAACTTGCCGTGAGAAGAGGTTGTTTGATATTAGCTCACTTGATGAATGGAGAACCCAAGCATATGAGAATGCCAAGCTTTTCAAAGAAAAGTCAACGCTGCATGATAAGAGGATACAAAAGCTTGAGTTTAACGAGAAGATTATGTGTTATTGTTCAACTCGCTTAAGATTTTTGCAGGAAAACTTCTCTCAAAATGGGAAGGTCCCTACGTTATCGAGGAGGTCTATCGCTCGTGCTATAAAAATCAACAACTTCAAGGCACAAACCGAGGGTGGTAAACGGTCAAAGAATTAAACATTATATTTCAGGTAATCCTATCAATGTTGAAACTAATATTATTGAAACCATAACCCCGAGGAATACATAAGAGACACTTTCCGTAACGCCTGCATCTCAAAAGGCATAGGTATGGGTACGGTAAGTAAACCGACTCCAAAACAACTCTAATGGCAATTTTATCAGTTTTGGATTATTTAAGAATTTTAGAAGAAGAAGTAGTCCGAAGGGACACGAGGCTCCCACGAGAGAGGAGGCCGCTACTCGTAGGGCTCACCGCCTCCTGTAGGCACCGCGTGTGCCTCCTGACTCCATTTTCTTGTATGTTACGATTTTGGTCGTAAAAATTCATTATATATACTCCTCAAGGTTTTGACCACCGATCACGCAAATATCCTCTGCTTTCATTTCGAGCTGTTTCGTTTAGATCTAGAGCATCATGTCGCCCAAGCGCTCCCAAGGACAAGTTTTTCGAGAGAGTTATCAACCTTCATCTGGAGGTGCTGCATCATCCTCAAACCATTGAGATGCGTGAGGGTGCTGCACATCCGCGGTGGAGGGACCAAGGCGCATCGGAGCGTGAGATAAAGCTCGAACCGTGGAGCAAGAAGTTTTCAAGTGTTAAGGGATGGTGGAGATGGACTCAACGCCAACCAGATGATGATCACGGAGTTCACCAACAACCACAAGCTGGATGCCAAAGTCATTGGGGAAACCATCTTTAAACTTCAAGAGAAAATCGAGCACCTCCAAGCCTAGATCTATGACTGCAAAACCGTAATCAGGAGTATGAATATAGATTCAAGCAAATGAGTTTGGCTGCAGATTTAGGATCCCTGAGACTCGATCATCCTTTTATGATGGAGAGCCGATGTTCGAAGACGGATGACAAGCTTACATCATCAACAACCCTACTTCACCACCTCCAAGAAATAATCACGGGTATGGCACTCCCTTGGCAACGCTAAGCTTGGGGAGGTGCCCGGTATCGTATCACCATCACACTCTTATCTTTACCGCTTTATTTAGTTCGATCCTTTAGTAGTATCTTGATCTAGTAGATTGAAGTTTTGATATCAAGTAGTTTTGAGTTTTGCATTGTGATCTCTTTATGTTTAGTCCGGTGCTATCTATAATAAAGATTAGTGTTGAGTCAAGGGCTTTGCATGTTGCTATGATCTTGAGAAGGTAGAAAGAACAAAAGAGTTCATATTGATCTTATGGATAGTGATAACTTCACACTAGAAAGTATGAGGCATAAAATTGTTGAGAGTTGATGAACGTAGCCTTGGTCATCGTTGCAATTAATAGGAAGTGATAAGGAAAGAGGGGTTCATATAAATATATTATCTTGGACATCTTTTATGATTGTGAAGCACTCATTAAGTATGACATGCTAAAAGAGTTGATGTTGGACAAGGAAGACAACTAATGGTTTATGTTTTCCGACATCTCGCTTAAAGTATATTGTCATTGACCTTCCAAACATGTTGAGCTTGCCTTTCCCTCATGCTAGCAAATTCTTTGCACCAAGTAGAGATACTACTTGTGCTTCCAAATTCCTTAAACCCGTTTTGCCATGAGAGTCCACCATACCTACCTATGGATTGAATAAGATCCTTCAAGTAAGTTGTCATCGGTGCAAGCAATAAAATTTTCCTAAATATGTATGACTTATTAGTGCAGAGAAAATAAACTTTGTACAACTTGTTGTGGAAGTAATAAAAGCGATTGGACTGCATAATAAAGGTCCACATACAAGGCAATATAAAGTGACGTTTTTGCACTAAGACTTTATGCATCAACCCTAAACGCGATGACAACCTTCGCTTTCCCAAGGGCCTATCTTTTACTTTATGTTTTATTTATGCTTGAGTCAAGGTGATGCTCACCTTTTCCTTTTATTTTTATCCTTTGGCAAGCTCCTCGGTTTGAAAGATCATGATACATATATCCAATTGGATGTAAGTTGGCATAGGCTATTATTGTTGACATCACCTAAAGGTGAATACGTTGGAGGCAACACAATAAGCCCCTATCTTTCTTAGTGTCCGCTGAAACTCTATAACCACAAGTATTTGGTGAGTGTTAACAATTATAGGAGACTACGAGATAGTTGAGTATGTGAGCTTGTGAAAAGCTCTATTATTGACTCTTTCGATGTTACGATAAATTGCAATTGCTTCAATGATGAGATTATAGTTTGTTAGTTCCCAATGAAGTTTTGAACCATACTTGACATTGTGAATTGCTTATTACTTGAGCATAGGAAATCATATGACAAAATCTATATATGTTGTTGTTATTAGAATGATCATGATGCCCTCATGTCCGATTTTATTTTTATCGACACCTCTATCTCTAAACATGTGGACATATTTTCGATTTCGCTTCCGCTTGAGGACAAGCGAGGTCTAAGCTTGGGGAGTTGATACGCCCATTTTGCATCATGCTTTTATATCAATATTTATTGCATTATGGGCTGTTATTACACATTATATCTCAATACTTATGGCTATTCTCTTATTTTACAAGGTTTACCATGAAGAGGGGAATGCCCACTGGAATTTGCCGAAAAGGAGCAAACATTGAAACCTATTCTCCACAACTCCAAAAGTCCTAAACTCCACAAAACAACCTTTTGGATTTAATAAGAATTTATGAGCAAAGAAATAGGCCAGGCCCACACTGCCCAGAGAAGAGGGCGCGCTTCGAGGGCGTGGCCCCTATCTCCGGCCTCCGTGCCTCCCGCCCATCTTCGCTATATCATCACTTTTACCCCGAAAAATCGGAAGCTTACGGATAAACTCCGCCACCACGAGGCTAACCTTGCGGAATCAATCTAGGGCTCGCGGAGCTGTTCTGCCGGACACTTCCGGAGGGGGAAATCACCAACGCCATCACCAACGATCCTCTCATCGAGAGGGGTCAATCTCCATCAACATCTTCACCAGCACCATCTCCTCTCAAAACCCTAGTTCATCTCGTATCCAATCTTGTATCAAACCACAAATTGGCATGTGGGTTGTAGTGTGGATTACCCTTGTAGTTGATGCTAATTGGTTTACTTGGTGGAAGATCATA
>JAHIAM010017371.1:0-31804 GCA_021605205.1 Aegilops longissima | reverse complement strand
ATTGAAGCACAAAGAGCATCATAAAACACGGACAAACACATTTAAGTCTAACATACTTCCTATGCATAGGCATCTTATAAGCAAACAAATTATCAAGGCAAGCAAAAACTAGCATATGCAAGGAAGCGGAAAGAAACAAAACCAATCTCAACATAACGAGAGGTAATTTAGTAACATGAAACTTTCTACAACCATATTTTCCTCTCATAATAATTACATGTAGGATCATAAGAAAATTCAACAATATAGCTATAACATAAAATATTTTCAACACGGTCCACATGCATGCAAGTTGACACTCTTCCAAAATAGTGGGATTATCATTAACTAAAGTCATGACCTCTCCAAACCCACTTTTATCAAAAATTTCATAAGATTGAACATTCTCCAAATATGTGGGATCTAAAGTTGACACTCTTCCAAACCCACTTTCAATAATATTGCAAACACTATTATCAATCTCATATTCATCATGGGGCTTAAATAAATTTTCAAGATCATACGAAGAACTATCACCCCAATCATGATCATTGCAACAAGTAGAGGACATAGCAAAACTAGCATCCCCAAGCTTAGGGTTTTGCATATTTTAGCACAATTGACATCAATAGAATTTATAATAAAATCATTGCAATCATGCTTTTTATTCAAATATCTATCATGAATCGCTTCATAAAGTACTTCATCACAATTTTCGATTCACTAATTTCAAGCAAAACCTCATAAAGATAATCTAGTGCACTCAATTCACTAGCAATAGGTTCATCATAATTGGATCTCTTAAAGAGATTAGCAAGTGGATGAGGATCCATAAACTTTAGCGCTAAGATGCAAGCAAAAAGAAGGTACATGGTAACACAAGCAAACAAAAGACCAATCGAAGAAGGGCGAATAAAATGGCAAAGTGAAGTGGGCGAGAGGAAAACGAGAGGCAAATGGCAAATAATGTAATGGGAGGGATAAGAGTTTGTGATGGGTACTTGGTATGTCTTGACTTGACTTGACTTGGCTTGAATCTCCTCAGCAACGGCGCCAGAAATCCTTCTTGCTACCTCTTGAGCACTGCGTAGGTTTTTCCCTTGAAGAGGAATGGGTGATGCAGTAAAGTAGCATAAGTATTTCCCCAGTTTTTGAGAACCAAGTATCAATCCAAGAGGAGACCACGTCAAGTCCTCGCACCTACACAAACAATAAGAACCTCGCAACCAACGCAATAAAGGGGTTGTCAATCCTTCACGGTCACTTACGAGTGAGATCGATAGATATGATAAGATAATATTTTGGTATTTTTATGATAAAGAGAAATAAAGATGCAAAGTAAAATAAAAAGCAATGGAAATAACTAAGTGTTGGAAGATTAATATGATGGAGAATAGACCGGGGCCATAGGTTTCACTAGTGGCTTCTCTCAAGAGCATAAGTATTACGGTGGTGAACAAATTATCGTCGAGCAATTGATAGAATTGAGCATAGTTATGAGAATATCTTGGTATGATCATGTATATAGGCATCACGTCCGTGACAAGTAGACCGACTCGCCTCGATCTACTACTATTACTCCACACACATCGACCGCTATCCAAAGATGCATCTAGAGTATTAAGTTCATAAGAACAGAGTAACGCTTTAAGCAAGATGACATGATGTAGAGGGATAAACTCATGCAATATGATATAAACCCCATCTTGTTATCCTCGATGGCAACAATACACGTGTTTGCTGCCCTCCTGTCATTGGGAAAGGACACCGCAAGATTGAACCCAAAGCTAGCACTTCTCCCATTGCAAGAAAGATCATCTAGTAGGCCAAACCAAACTGATAATTCAAGAGACTTGCAAAGATAACCAATCATACATAAAAGAATTCAGAGAAGATTCAAATATTTTCATAGATAAACTTGATCATAAACCCACAATTCATCGGTCCCAACAAGCACACCGAAAAGAAGATTACATTGAATAGATCTCCACGAGAATCGTGGAGAACTTTGTATTGAGATCCAAGAGAGAGAAGAAGCCATCTAGCTAATAACTATGGACCCAAGGTCCGAGGTAAACTACTCACACATCATCGGAGAGGCTATGGTGTTGATGTAGAAGCCCTCCATGATCACGCCCTCCGGAGATGCCTAAAGGGCCCCAAGATGGGATCTCACCACCACGTAAGGTTGCGGCGGTGGAATTAGGTTTTCGTGGATGCTTCGATGGTTTGGGGCTACGAGGTATATATAGGAGGAAGAAGTACATCGGTGGAGCAACATGGGCCCCACGAGGGTGGAGGGCGCTACGGGGCACTACAAAAAATACACTTCCGTGATGATACGTGTTTGTCACAAGAGGTCGCTTTTTGTCATGCATGTACATCCATGACAAATTTATGACGTAATCAAGGTAGTCATACTTTGTCGTCGTAGAAGTGTTCCATGACATTACCAAAATTATCATCACGAAGTGTCCACTTCCATGACGATAAATCGCGCACGTAAGTGTTTTCGCCAAGGGTGACCGACACGCGGCATCCACCGTAACTGAACGTCGTAAGCTATCGGTCGGGTTTTGATCCGACCAATGGGGATTTTCCACGGTAAAATCATCATTGGTCGGAGGAAACACGTGTCGGCTCACCGCTGGGGATGATGTCATCCACTCATTGGACGTATAGCGCCTATGATACATCGACAGTGGCACGCCCAACAGAGGCCCATTCTCGGAAAAGGCCCCCGCTTGACTTGGTCAAAAGGTGGCGTCGCCCATGTAAAGCCCGTTAACGCCTGTTTGCATATAGCCCATTTACGTCTCGCAACCCAAGGCCCGTACGCCTTATCCGAATTAGGCCCAAGAGCGCTATCCGCCACCCAATATGATTCCAGCCTGTTCACTTCCGCCCATGTATGGCCCATGACGCCTTTCGCCCATATGAGGCCCTATGTAACTTTGGCCTATTAACGCCGTGGTGAAACGCCCGTAATGAACAATGTGTTACTTTACACCCATTAATGGTCAGGGTGAAACCGCCCGTAATGAACAAAGGTATCACTTTATACCCATTAAGGGCCCGTTATTCCGTAATGCTTCAGCCCATGTTATCTTTTCGCCTTCTCAAAGCCCATTTATTCTTGGGCTCATTTCATCATTCGCTTACTTACGCCCGTATCGCTATTTTTCGCTTATGGGCCAAATTCAGCCTGGGTTACAGCCGCCCATTTGTGGTCCGTTAACACGCTAATGCTTTAAGCGCCATGAAATACAACCTATTAACGATGGCCCGTTATGGTCAGCCCATGAATGAAGATTCCAACTCTAGCCCGCTTACGGCCATAACGCGCTCGTTATTGGCCCATGTTTGCCAATCGATCATACGCCTCGATAAGGCTATTGATGAATAGCCCAGAAGGCCCATTGTTTCTACGGTCCAGAAGGCCCATGTTTATACGGCCCGTAGAAGGCCCACTATTTCTACGGCCCGTAGGTCCAAAGGTCACTATAGTAAATATTAGCCCATGGTTATTGTGGCCTAGTTTTAAAAATAGGTTATTGCAGCCACTAGCAAACCGCGAAAAAGAACGCACCGACTACAAGCAAACAAATAAACAAGACAACAAGGAAATAAATAAGCAAGCAACTTACACTAGGCTATCACGCTATTACATATATTACATCCACGGGCATCAAAGTTCGCCACCAGGCAAATATAGGGAACACAACAAGATATAAACGCCAGAAGAAAAGAAGTCCGTAATCAAACCACTTCAAGAGCGGGAACGAGTAATTTCAAAAATTCCTACGCACACGCAAGATCATGGTGATGGCATAGCAACGAGAGGGAGAGTGTATGTCCACGCACTGTGAGACCGTAAGCGAAGCGCTATAACAACGCTGTTGATGTAGTCGACGCCTTCACGATCCGACCGATCCAAGTACCGAACGCACGGCACCTCCGAAGTTCAGACACGCTCAGCTCGATGACGATCCCCGGCCCGATCCAAAGAAAGCTGCCGGATGAGTTTCGCCACAAGACGACGGCGCAGACGATGATGATGCTCCACCGACGCAGGGCTTCGCTTAAGCTCCGCGACGATATGACTTTATCAGCGCAGGCTTCACTTAAGCTCCGCAACGATATGACCGGCGGAATATGGTGGAGGGGGCACCGACACGGCTAAGGAACGATCCAGAGATCAACTTGTGTGTCATGGGGTGCCCCCGCCTCAGATATAAAGGAGCAAGGGCGGCCGCCCTAGGAGGAGGAGGCTGAGGAGTCCTACTCCCACCGAGTAGGACTCCCCTTCCTAGTTGGATTAGGACTTGGGGAGGGGAGGAGGAGGCGCCGCCTCCTCCTTGTCCTATTCGGACTAGGGGAGGCGCGCGCCTGCCCTGGCCGCCCTCCTCTTCTCCCTTATGGCCCATTAAGGCCCATTGACTTCGGAGGGTTCCGTATCTCCTCTGTTCCGAAAACTCGATTTCACCCGAACCTTCCAAGTCCAAACATGGGCTTCCAATATATCGATCTTTATGTCTCGACCATTTCGAGACTCGCCATGTCCGTGATCACATCCGGACTCAACAAACTTCGCACATCAAAACTCATAAAATTGTCATCGTAACGTTAAGCGCATGGACCCTACGGGTTCGAGAACTATGTAGACATGACCTAGAACTATTCTCGGTCAATAACCAATAGCGAACCTGGATGTTCATATTGGTTCCTACATTTTCTACGAAGATCTTTATCGGTCAAACCGCATAACAACATACGTTGTTCCTTTGTCATCGGTATGTTACTTGCCCGAGATTCGATCGTCGGTATCCAATACCTAGTTCAATCTCGCTACGCAAGTCTCTTTACTCGCTCAGTAATACATCATTTCATAACTAACTCATTAGTTACAATGCTTGCAAGGCTTAGGTGATGAGTATTACCGAGAAGGCCCAGAGATACCTCTCCGACAATCGGAGTGACAAAACCTAATCTCAATTATGCCAACTCAACATATACTTTTGGAGACACCTGAGAGTACCTTTATAATCACCCAGTTACGCTAGACGCTTGATAGCACACAAAGTGTTCCTCCGTAAACGGAGTTGCATAATCTCATAGTTGCAGGAACTTTGTATAAGTCATGAAGAAAGCAATAGCAACATACTAAACGATCAAGTGCTAAGCTAACGGAATGGGTCAAGTCAATCACATCATTCTCCTAATGATGTGATCCTTAATCAAATGACAACTCATGTCTATGGTTAGGAAACATAACCATCTTCGATTAACGAGCTAGTCAAGTAGAGGCATACTAGTGACATACTGCTTGTTTATGTATTCACACATGTATTATGTTTCCTGTTAATACAATTCTAGCATGAATAATAAACATTTATCATGATATAAGGAAATAGATAATAACTTTATTATTGCCTCTAGGGCATATTTCCTTCAGCCTCCCACTTGCACTAGAGTCAATAATCTAGATTACACAAGAATGATTCTCACACCCATGGAGTCTTGGTGCTGATCATGTTTTGCTCGTGAGAGAGGCTTAGTCAACGGGTCTGCAACATTCAGATCCGTATATATCTTGCAAATCTCTATGTCTCCCACTTGGACTTGGTCCCGAATGGAATTGAAGCGCCTCTTGATGTGCTTGGTCCTCTTGTGAAATCTGGATTCTTTGCCAAGGCAATTGCACCAAGATTGTCACGAAGATCTTCATTGGTCCCGATGCACTAGGTATAACACCTAGATCGGAAATGAACTCCTTCATCTAGACTCCTTCATTTGCTGCTTCAAGCAGCTATGTACTCCGCTCACATGTAGATCCCGCCACGACGCTTTGTTTAGAACTGCACCAACTTACAGCTCCACCGCTTAATAAAAATACGATCCGATTTGTGATTTAGAATCGTCCGGATCAGTGTCAAAGCTTGCATCGACGTAACCCTTTACGACTAGCTCTTTGTCACCTCCATATACGAGAAACATATCCTTAGTCCTTTTCGTATTTCAGATGTTCTTGATCGCTGTCCAGGATCCACTCGATTACTTTGGTACCTTCCTGCCAAGCTTATTGCTAAGCATACGCAGTGTCCGTACACAGATTGCATACATGATAGAGCCTATGGCTGAAGCATAGGAACATCTTTCATTTTCTCTATCTTCTCGTTGTGGTCGGGCATTGAGTCCGACTCAATTTCACACCTTGTAATACAGTAAAAATCCTTTCTTCGCCTCGATCCATTTTGAACTTCTTCAAAACCTTATCAAGGTATGTGCTTTGTGAAAGTCCAATTGCCGCCTTGATCTATCTCTATAGATCTTGATGCCCAATATGTAAGCAGCTTCACCGAGGTCCTTCATTGAAAAACTTTTATTCAAGTATCCTTTATGCTATCCAGAAATTCTATATCATTTCCAATTAACAATATGTCGCCCACATATAATATTAGAAATGCTACAGAGCTCCCACTCACTTTCTTGTAAATACAAAGCTTCCAAAAGTCTCAGATAAAACCATATGCTTTGATCACACTATCAAAGCGCTTATTCCAACTCCGAGAGGCTTGCACTAGACCATAGATTGATCGTTGAGCTTGCACACTTTGTTAGCTCCTTTAGGATCGATAAAACCTTCCGTTGCATCATATACAACTCTTCTTCCAAAATCCATTCAGAAATGCAGTTTTGACATCCATCCGCCATATTTCATAATCATAAAATGCGCGATTGCTAACATGATTCGACAGACTTAAGCATCGCCACGGGTGAGAAGGTCTCATCGTAGTCAACTCCTTGAACTTGTCGAAAACCTTTTGCAACAAGTCGAGCTTTGTAAACAGAATATTACCGCCACGCCGCCTTCTTCTTGAAAATCCATTTATTCTCTATTGCTTGCCGACCATCGTGCAAGTCAACCAAAGTCCACACTTTGTTCTCATACATGGATCCCATCTCAGATTTCATGGCTTCAAGCCATTTTATGAATCTGGCTCACCATCGCTTCTTCATAGTTCGTAGGTTCACCATGATCTAGTAGCATGACTTCCGTAATAGGATTACCGCACCACTGTGCGGATTTTATTCTCGTTGATCTACGGTTCAAGGACAACTTGATCTCAAGTTTCATGATCATCATCATTAACTTCCTCACTAATCGGTGTAGGTGTCACAAGAACCGATTTCGTGATGAACTACTTTCCAATAAGGGAGCTGGTATCATACCTCATCAAGTTCTACTTTCCTCCCACTCACTTCTTTCGAGAGAAACCTTCTCTAGAAAGGATCCTTCTTAGCAACGAATGTCTTGCCTTCGGATCTGTGATAGAAGGTATACCCAATTGTCTCCTTTGGGTATCCTATGAAGACACATTTTTCCGATTTGGGTTCAATCTTATCAGTTGAAGCTTTTTCACATAAGCATCGCAACCCCAAACTTTCGAAACGACAACTTTGGTTTCTTGCCAAACCATAGTTCATAAGGTGTCGCCTCAACGGATTTTGATGGTGTCCTATTTAACGTGAATGCGCCGCCTCTAAAGCATAACCCCAAAATGATAGCGGTAATCGGAAATAGACATCATAGATCGCACCATATCTAGTAAAGTACGACATGACGCTCGACACACCATTACGCTGTGGTGTTCCCGTGGCGTGAGTTGCTAAACTATTCCGCATTGCTTCAAATGTAGACCAAACTTGTAGCTCAAATATTCTCCTCCACGATCAGATCGAGAAACTTTATTTTCTTGTTACGATGATTTTCAACTTCACTCTCAAATTCTTTGAACTTTTCAAATGTTTTAGATTTATGCTTCATTAAGTAGATATACCCGATCCGCTTAAATCATCCGTGAAGGTGAGAAAATAACGATATCCGCCACGAGCTTCAACATTCATCGGACCACATACATCTCAGTATGTATGATTTCCAACAAATCTGTTGCTCTCCATACAATCGGAGAACGGTGTTTTAGTCATCTTGCCCATGAGGCACGGTTCGCAAGTACCAAATGATTCATAATCAAGTGATTCCAAAAGTCCATCCGTATGGAGTTTCTTCATGCGCTTTACACCGATATGACATAAACGGCAAGTACACAAATAAGTTGCACTATCATTATCAACTCGCATCTTTTGGCTTCGACATTATGAATATGTGTATCACTATCGTCGAGATTCAACAAGAATAGACCATTCTTCAAGGGTGCATGACCATAAAAGATATTACTCATATAAATAGAACAACCATTATTCTCTCGATTTAATGAATAATCGCCTCGCATTAAACAAGATCCAGATATAATGTTCATGCTCAACGCCGCACCAAATAACAATTATTTAGGTCTAAAACTAATCCCAAGGTAGATGTAGAGGTAGCGTGTCGATCATGCGATCACATTGACTTTGGAACCGCTTCCCACGCATCGCCACCTCGCCCTTTGTCGCTGCTCGCTATTCCGTAGTCCCTGCTTCGAGTTGCAAATATTAGCAATGTAACCAGATCAAATACCCAAAAGTGCTACTACGAGCTCTAGTAAGGTACACATCAATAACATGTATATCACATATACCTTTGTTCACCTTGCCATCCTTCTTATCCGCCAAATACTTGGGGCAGTTCCGCTCAAAGGTCCACCGCTTGCAAGAAAAACACTCGGCCAGTGCTTAGGTCCGCACTTGGGTTTCTTCTCTTGAGCAGCAACTTTCTTGCTGTTCTTTTGAAGTTCCCTTCTTCTTCCCTTTGCCCTTTTCTTGAAACTAGTGGTCTTGTTGACCATCAACACTTGATGCTCTTTCTTGATTTCTACCTCCGCCTTTTAGCATTGCAAGAGCTCAGAATTGTCTTAGTCATCCCTTGCATATTATAGTTCATCACGAAGCTCTTGTAGCTTGGTGGTAGTGATTGGAGAATTCTATCAATGACACTATCATCCGAAGATTAACTCCCGCTTGAATCAAGTGATTATTATACCTGCACATTTTGAGTATGTGCTCACCGATGTAACTATTCTCTCCATCTTGCAGCTATAGAACTTATTGGAGACTTCATATCTCTCAATCCGGCATTTGCTTGAAATATTAACTTCAACTCCTGGAACATCTCATATGCCCCATGACGCTCAAAACGCCGTTGAAGACCCGGTTCTAAGCCGTAGCATGGCACACTCGAACTATGGAGTAGTCATCGCTTTGCTCGCCAGACGCTCACAACTTCGGCGTTGTTCTCGCAGAAGCTTGGCACCCAGCGGTGCTTCCAGACGTAATTCTTCTCAGGCAGCAATGAGGATAATCTCAAGTTACGGACCCAGTCCGTAATTGCTACCATCATCTTTCAACTTTGCTTTCTCAAGGAACGCACTAAAATTCAACGGAACAACAAAGACGAGCCATCTATCTACAAAGAAACATAGACAAGCAAAATACTATCAGTACTAAGTTCATGATAAATTTAAGTTCAATTAATCATATTAAAACTCCCACTTAGACAGACATCTCTAGTCATCTAAGTGATTACGTGATCCAAATCAACTAAACCATAACCGATCATCACGAGAGATGGAGTAGTTTTCAATGGTGAACATCACTATGTTGATCATATCTACTATATGATTCACGCCGACCTTCGGTCTCCGTGTTCCGAGGCCATATCTGCATATGCTAGGCTCATCAAGTTTAACGTGAGTATTCCGCGTGAGCAAAACTGGCTTGCACCCGTTGTAGATGGACGAGAGCTTATCACACCCGATCATCACGTGGTGTCCGGGCACTACTTAACTTTTAGCAACGCTGCATACTCAGGAGAACACTTTGATAATTTTAGTGAGAGATCATCTTATAATGCTACCGCCAATCAAAGCAAGATAAGATGCATAAAGGATAAACATCACATGCAATCAATATAAGTGATATGATATGGCCATCATCATCTTGTGCTTGTGATTCCATCTCCGGCACCGCCATGATCACCATTGTCACCGCGCGACACCTTGATCTCCATCGCAGCATCGTTGTCGCCTCGCCAACTATTGCTTCTACGACTATCGCCATCGCTTAGTGATAAAGTAAAGCAATTACATGGCTTTTGCATTTCATACAATAAAGCGACAACCATATGGCTCCTCGCCAGCTTGCCAATAACTTCGTTACAAAACATGATCATCTCATACAATAAAATAGAGCATCACGCCTTGACCATATCACATCACAACATGCCCTGCAAAACAAGTTAGACGCCCTCTACTTTGTTGTTGCAAGTTTTACGTGGCTGCTACGGCTGAGCAAGAACCGTTTACCACGCATCAAAGCCACAACGATAGTTTGTCAAGTTGGTGCTGTTTTAACCTTCGCAAGGACCGGCGAGCCACACTTTGGTTCAACTAAAGTGAGAGAAATGCACACCCGCGTCACCTTTAAGCAACGAAAGTGCTCAAGCGGTGAAACCAGTCTCGCCAGAAGCGCACGCTGAATGTCGGTCCGGCCGCTTCATCTCACAATACCGCTGAACCAAAGTATGACATGCTGGTAAGCAGATGACTTATATCGCCCACAACTCACTTGTGTTCTACTCGCATATGACATCAACGATAAAACCAGGCTCGGATGCCATCAGTAGGGAACGAGTAATTTCAAAAATTCCTACGCACACGCAAGATCATGGTGATGGCATAGCAACGAGAGGGAGAGGCGTCCACGCACTGTGAGACCGTAAGCGAAGCGCTATAACAACGCTGTTGATGTAGTCGACGCCTTCACGATCCGACCGATCCAAGTACCGAACGCACGGCACCTCCGAAGTTCAGCACACGCTCAGCTCGATGACGATCCCCGGCCCGATCCAGAAAGCGCCGGATGAGTTTCACAAGACGACGGCGCAGGACGATGATGATGCTCCACCGACGCAGGGCTTCGCTTAAGCCCGCGACGATATGACTTTATCAGCGCAGGCTTCGCTTAAGCTCCGCAACGATATGACCGGGTGGAATATGGTGGAGGGGGCACCGCACACGGCTAAGGAACGATCCAGATCAACTTGTGTGTCATGGGGTGCCCCTGCCTCAGTGATATAAAGGAGCAAGGGGTGCGGCCGCCCTAGGAGGAGGCGCGCTGAGGAGTCCTACTCCCACCGAGTAGGACTCCCTTCCTAGTTGGATTAGGACTTGGGGAGGGAAGAGGAAGGGGCGCCGCCTCTCCTTGTCCTATTCGGACTAGTGGGGAGGGGGCACGCGCCTGCCCCGGCCGCCCTCCTCTTCTCCTTTATGGCCCATTAAGGCCCATTGACCCCCGAGGGTTCCAGAATCTCGTGTTCCAGAAAATCCCGATTTCACCCGAACCTTCCAAGTCCAAACATAGGCTTCCAACATATCGATCTTTATGTCCCGACCATTTCGAGACTCCTCGCCATGTCCGTGATCACATCCGGACTCAACGAACTTCGTACATCAAAACTTATAAACTCATAATAAACTGTCATCGTAACGTTGTTGCAAGGACCCTACGGGTTCGAGAACTATGTAGACATGACCTAGAACTATTCTCGTCAATAACCAATAGCGGAACCTGGATGTTCATATTGGTTCCTACATTTTCTACGAAGATCTTTATCGGTCAAACCGCATAACAACATACGTTGTTCCTTTGTCATCGGTATAAAGTTACTTGCCCGAGATTCGATCGCCGGTATCCAATACCTAGTTCAATCTCGCTACCGCAAGTCTCTTTACTCGCTCAGAATACATCATTTCATAACTAACTCATTAGTTACAATGCTTGCAAGGCTTAGGTGATGAGTATTACCGAGAAGGCCCGTAGATACCTCTCCGACAATCGGAGTGACAAAACCTAATCTCAATTATGCCAACTCAACATATACTTTTGGAGACACCAGAGAGTACCTTTATAATCACCCAGCACGCTAGACGCTTGGTAGCACACAAAGTTTTCCTCCGTAAACGGAGTTGCATAATCTCATAGTTGCGTGAACTTTGTATAAGTCATGAAGAAAGCAATAGCAACATACTAAACGATCAAGTGTTCAGCTAACGGAATGGGTCAAGTCAATCACATCATTCTCCTAATGATGTGATCCTGCTAATCAAATGACAACTCATGTCTATGGTTAGGAAACATAACCATCTTCGATTAACGAGCTAGTCAAGTAGAGGCATACTAGTGACATACTGCTTGTTTATGTATTCACACATGTATTATGTTTCCGTTAATACAATTCTAGCATGAATAATAAACATTTATCATGATATAAGGAAATAGATAATAACTTTATTATTGCCTCTAGGGCATATTTCCTTCTTACAGTTGATGCAAGAGCAAAGTAGTATGAACCATTGCTACGGAACCTGAATTCGAGAACAATTCTTCTTCGCTTTATATGCTGACTTCGGTTCGGAGTGGTGGTCCTCGTGATTTGGGCACACGTAGCTTGCTTACTAATCGCTGCGTGTTTGGGTGCTCTATGGTGGAGACGGTGCAGTGTCAACGAGAACCGGTGTCTATCTCATTGGGTTGGGTTAGAAGGTGTAATAGTTCTCCGTCTAACTGGGTAGGGGTACAATCTGCATGAGTGTGGGTTATGTGTGGTGGGGCTGATTCTGGGCAAGTACAACCGTGGTTCTATCCTGCATCGACTGTAGCACGATATTTTCTCAAGACCGTGTTTTACTCTCCACGACATAACGCCATCACTCCCTCCAATTGAAATGGCTGATAAACAAGAAAAGTAATTGAATGTACGTACATTATAAGATAGACAAGAGTAATGGATAGTAGGAAGAAAATAAGGCATGAAATAATTCACATTTATGTTGTCTAAGCAAATGTAATAGGTGACATAATTTCACATATATGATGGCTAATTAAACAGATAGCATGACACAATTTCACATGTATGATGGCTAACTAAACATGATAGAATGACATACTTCAAAATATGTTGACTATGTAAACAGGATGACATGATATAACTATACGATGTGTCTATTAAAGTGGTTGGCATGCCATAAATCACAAACATGCCGTCGATGGAAACATGATGGCATGATATATAATCACTTGATAGAATGACATAATTTAACATATGATGACTATGTAAATGTGGATGAGATGATATAACTATATTATGTCTTTAGAAAATGGGTTGGCATGCCATAATTCAGATACATGTCAGTCTATGTAAACATCATGGCATGACATAATTCTAATATATGATTTATATACTAAGGAAGAAGAGCAGAGGGCAATTGCATATATGATGTGTCAACTAAGGAGATGGCATTCAATATTGTATAATGATGTAAAAACTAAGCATTGCAATACAACATATGCATTATATGAGTAATATAACTCGCCAAGTTTGAGCATACACCTTGTGGGGATAATAGGACTGGTCATCCGCCTTCAATCCTCCTCTCAAGAGCTATCAGTAATGCAGCAAGATATCTCGCTTCAAGAGGTAGCATTGTCGCTCGGAGACCTTGTTTTCACTCAGATTTCTCCATCACCAATTCAAATGGCTGATGCACAGGAAGAAGAGTTTAATATACAAACATTCTATAAAAGCAATGAGAAATACAAAAAAGGATTGTGATATAATTCACATATATGACGCTGCCTAAACAGACATGGCATTGCATAATTCACATACATAATGCCTTGCAACAAGATAACATTGCATAATTCACATATGTAATGTCTTGCAACAAGATGGCATGGCATAATTCACATGTATGGTAATTAGACACTAAACAGTGGCATTCACACAAAGCATGTCTAAACTAAGCAAATGACATAGCAATGCAAGATACCATACGACGATATGAGTAACATAACCCTACCAAGTTAGGGCATGCACCTCGTGGGGAAATATGACTGTCATCTGTCTCTCGAAGTCCTCCTGTGAGGATCTATCGTAGAACAAAGAAGACATGCACTTCGCAGATAGCATTGTTCCGCTTCAAGACCTTGTTTCACTCCAGATTTTTCCATGACTGCGCTTTAATGGCTGATGCATGTGAAGAGTAATTGAATGTACTAAAATTGTTGACAAATTTAACATAATAAAAAATGATGGCATGATATAATTCACATATAAGATGACCTACCAACTGTGGTGGCATTGCAAAATTCACATATATGATGCCTGGCTAGACAAGATGGCATTGCATGATTCACATATACGATAAAGAAACTAAACATATGGCATTGACACAAAGCATGTCTAAACTAAGCAGATGACATCTTTAATGTATATGAAGAGCAATGCAAGGCACCATATGCATGATATTACCAACATCAAGATGCCAAGTTAGAGCGAAGACCTCATGGGTAAATAGGAGTGGTCTTCCTTCCAATCCCCTCGTAATGCTTATCTTCCTCTTGATTACGATCCAAATGGGTGGAGGGGGGTTGCCTCATGCGCCACCATGAAACAACGCCTGCATGAAATTTTATTGGCACGCTAAGGCTCGTTTCTTTTGCTCTACATCATCGGCCCATTATGTACAATAACTGCATGCATAGGAATAAAACATAGTGAGATTATGTAAGGAGTGCATGCACAAATCCAGAGTGATGGTAGCAAAATGTGGATAGACCCAAAACCAATGATAGCAAAAGTGATAATAGCTTCAGTTAAAAAATACAGATAATGGCCTTTAATGTTTGTTTGCACTCAACATGAAACTCATAGTAGACACGGAGATTAACCGTATAGTAGACAGATAGTACTGATTGCATTGCCCCAATATGTACCCCTACAACCATTTACAAAACTCAAGTTTCAGCATTAGTTTGGACCCCACTCAAGTCTAATAGGTGAACACGACGATAATGTAGCATGTCATCATATTAAGCTTGAATGCATAACGTAGCGTATTACGGAAGAGTGCGACCTCTCTGCGGACCCGTAGTCCTCAAGGTCATCTCGCTCGCTTGATGATGGTAATGCAGCTTATCGTGAGTCGCCTGCAAGTGGGGAAGAAGATCTCGAGGCGGCAAAAGATAGTCCGGAGAGCGGATCCTGCTGTGGTGAACCCTTCCATCGTGTGGAGCAAAGGATATGTCTCCAACGTATCTATAATTTTTGATTGCTCCATGCTACTTTTTATCTATTGTTTTGGACTATAATGGGCTTTATTTTCCACTTTTATATTACTTTTGGGACTAACCTATTAACCGGAGGCCCAGCCAGAATTGTCTGTTTTTTTGCCTTTTCAAGAGTTTCAAAGAAATGAATATCAAACGGAGTCCAAACGGAATGAAACCTTTGAAACGGATTTTTCACCGAACGTGATCCAGAGACTTGGACTCACGCCAAGGAACCGAGAGGCAATATGAGGGTGGGGGCGCCCCCAGGTCGCTGCCGCCTGCGTGGGCCCCTCAAGCTCCAATCGACGCATTCCTCCTATATGTACCTACGCACTCCAAACGATCGTAACGGGAGCCAAAACCTAATTCCATTGCCGCAACTTCCTGATCCACGAGATCCCATCTTGGGGCCTGTTCCGAGCTCCGCCGAGGGGGCATCCACCACGGAGGGCTTCTACATCAACACCATAGTCTCCCATGAAGTGTGAGTAGTTTACTCAGCACCTTGGGTCCATAGCTAGTAGCTACATGGCTTCTTTTCTCTTTTGGATCTCAATACAATGTTCTCCCTCTCTCGTGGAGATCTATTCGATGTAATATTCTTTTTATGTGTGTTTGTTGAGACCGATGAATTGTGGGTTTATGATCCAGCTTATCTATGAATAATATTTGAATCTTCTCTGAATTCTTTTATGTATGATTGAGTTATCTTTGCAAGTCTCTTCAATTATCCGCTTGGTTTGGCCAACTAGATTGGTAGTTCTTGCAATGGGAGAAGTGCATGGATTTGGGTTCAATCTTGCGTGTCCTTACCCAGTGGATGTAAAGGGTTGCAAGGCACGTATTGTATTGTTGCCATCGAGGATAACAAGATGGGGTATTTATCATATTGCATGAATTTATTCCTCTACATCATGTCATCTTGCTTAAGCTACTACTGCTTTTTAACTTAATACTCTAGATGCATGCGGATAGCGATCGATGAGTGGAGTAATAGTAGTAGATGCGTAATCGCTTTGATCTACTTGTCTCGACGTGATGCCTATATACATGATCATACCTAGATATACTCATAACTATGCTCAATTTCGTGAATTGCTCAACAGTAATTTGTTTACCCACCGTAGAATACTTATGCTCTTGAGAGAAGCCACTAGTGAAACCTATGGCCCCGGTCTATTCTCATCATATCAATCTCCATCACTTTTATACTTGCTTTGCTTTTACTTTGCTTTTTACTTTTCACTTTGCATATATACCTAAAATACCAAAATATTATCTCTATCAGATCTCACTCTCGTAAGTGACCGTGAAGGGATTGACAACCCCTAATCGTGTTGGTTGCGAGTAGCTATCGCTTTGTGCGTGTACGAGGGACTTGTGTGGCCTCCTCATCGGATTGATACCTTGGTTCTCAAAAACTGAGGGAAATACGCGCCATCGTGATGCATCATCCTCTCTTCGGGAAAACCAACGCAAGCTCAAGACGAGCAAGAAGGATTTCGGCCATGTCGGGAGTCTATGCAAAAGTCAACATACCAAGTACCCATCACAATCCCTATCTCTCGTGATTACATTATTTGTCATTTGCCTCTCGTTTTCCTCTCCCCCACTTCACCCTTGCCGCTTTATTTGCCCTCTCTTTCCCAACCTCCTCTCTTTCCGCTTTTCCTTCCTTGCTATTACATGGCCGAATCAAAAGAACTACGGGTTTTCTCCCAAACTCTAGTGCCTTGATAACCCCTCTATCCTCTCTAAGCTCATAAATAATGATGCTATAGAAAGACCCACTAGGGTCACTAATGAGAGCTTGAATAATTTTGATGAGGATGACTCTAGAATTTTTTGCTATTTACTTGATGAGTCTTTAAAAGATGCTTGGGATAGGTTACTTAGGATTCAGGCTAGCTATGTGCCACAATATCAAATTGAAATTTACTTAAAAAGTTTTTATGTTATTTGGCTTGCCCGCTTCTCTTCAAACAAGTTTTAGATTCCATCTTTGAAGAAGGTTTTCTTGAAGGGGATGCTATAGATACCTATGAAAGAATGAAAACTATATTTGGGCACCCCATGAATGATAAGGTTGAATCAACTACTCTTTTGTGCTTTTATCAAAATGAAATTATTAAAGAGATGAAGTCTAGTTTAGAGGCAAATTTTAACGTGTTTAATCATACTTCTTCCATTAATGGACATGTGCTTAACTTAAATATAAGAATGAATGCCATAGAAAGGAGATCCTCCTCCAATCACCAAAGATGGCAATACCTAGATCTATCCTCGCTTTATGCCTAGCTAGCGTGCTAAACGATAGCGCTTTGTTGGGAGGCAACCCAATTTTATTTTTAGTTTTTTGTTTTTGCTTCTGTTTAGTAATAAATAATCCATCTAGCCTCTGTTTAGATGTGGTTTTATATTTTAATTAGTGTTTGTGCCAAGTTAAACCTATTGGACCTTCTTGGATGATAGTTATTTTATCTTGCTGTAATTTCCAGAAACTTTGCACTCAGTGCCCGAATTGTTAAAAATCACCGGAACGTGATAAAATATTGATTCCAATTGCTGCTGATCAATAAACAAATTTTCCAGGTCTTCTAATTTTGGTAGAATTTTTTGAGTTCCAGAAGTTTGCGCTAGTTACATATTACTACAGACCGTTCTGTTTTTGACAGATTCTGTTTTGCATGTGTTGTTTGCTTATTTTGATGAATCTATGGCTAGTAAAATAGTTTATGATCCATAGAGAAGTTGGAATACAGTAGGTTTAACACCAATATAAATAAAGAATGAGTTCATTACAGTACCTTAAAGTAGTCTTTGTTTTCTTTCTCAACGGAGCTCACGAGATTCCTATTGAGTTTTGTGTTGTGAAGTTTTCAAGTTTTGGGTGAATTCTTTGATGGATTATGGAACAAGGAGTAAGAGTTTAAGCTTGGGGATGCCCATGGCACCCCCAATATAATCCAAGGACACCAAAAGTCAAAGCTTGGGGATTCCCTGAAGGCATCCTCTCTTCGTCCCACTTCCATCGGTAATTTACTTTGAGCTATATTTTATTCACCACATGATATGTGTTTTGCTTGGAGCGTCTTGTATTATTTTATGTCTTTGATTGTTAGTTTACCACAATCATCCTTGCTTTACACACCTTTTGAGAGAGCCATACATGAATTGGAATTTGATAGAATACTCTATGTGCTTCACTTATATCTTTTGAGCTTGATAGTTTTGCTCATGGTTTCACTTATATCTTTTGAGTGTGATAATTTTTGCTCTAGTGCTTCACTTAGATCTTTTTAGAGCACGGTGGTGGATTTGTTTTAAAGAAACTTGATCTCTCATGCTTCACTTAGATTATTTTGAGAGTCGTAATAGCATGGTAATTTGCTTAATGTTAATATACTTGGTATTCAAGATATGTGAAACTTTCTTTTGAGTATGCTGAATACTAAGATAAGTTTGATGCTTGATAATTGTTTTGAGATATGAAGATGGTGATATTAGAGTCATGCTAGTTGAGTAGTTGTGAATTCAAAGAATACTTGTGTTGAAGTTTGTGATTCCTGTAGCATGCACGTATGGTGAACCGTTATGTGATGAACTCGGAGCATGATTTATTTATTGATTGTCTTCCTTATGAGTGGCGGTCGGGATGAGCGATGGTCTTTTCCTACCAATCTATCCCTAGGAGCATGCGCGTAATACTTTGCTTTGATAACTTCTAGATTTTTGCAATAAGTATATGAGTTCTTTATGACTAATGTTGAGTCCATGGATTATACACACTTTTTCCCATCCTTCCATTGCTGTTAGCCTCTCTAATACGGCACACCTTTCGCCGGTATCATACACCAATCATATACCTTCCTCAAAACAGCCACCATACCTACCTATCATGGCATTTCCATAGCTATTCCGAGATATATTGCCATGCAACTTTCCACCGCTCCGTTTATTATGACACGCCCATCATTTCATATTGCTAGCATGATCATGTAGTTGACATCGTATTTGTGGCAAAGCCACCGCTCATAATTCTTTCATACATGTCACTCATGTTTCATTGCATATCCCTAAGACACCACGGAGGCATTCATATAGAGTCATATTTTGTTCTAAGTATCAAGTTGTAATTGTTGAGTTGTAAGAAAATAAAAGTGTGATGATCATCATTATTAGAGCATTGTCCCAAGTGAGGAAAGGATGATGGAACTATGATTCCCCACAAGTCGGGATGAGACCTGACGAAAAATAAAAAAAAATATATAAAAAAAAGAGGCCATAAAAAGAGAAAAGGCCCAAATAAAAAATGAGAGAAAAAGAGAGAAGGGACAATGTTACTATCCTTTACCACACTTGTGCTTCAAAGTAGCACCATGATCTTCATGATAGAGAGTCTCTCATTTTTCACTTTCATATACTAGTGGGAATTTTTCATTATAGAACTTGGCTTGTATATTCCAATGATGGGCTTCCTCAAATGCCCTAGGTCTTCGTGAGCAAGCTTAGTTGGATGCACACCCACTTAGTTTCTTTTGTTGAGCTTCATATACTTATAGCTCTAGTGCATCCGCTTGCATGGCAATCCCTACCACTCACATTGATATCTATTGATGGGCATCTCCATAGCCCGTTGATACGCCTAGTTGATGTGAGACTATCTTCCCCTCTTTTTGTCTTCTCCACAACCACCATTCTATTCCACATATAGTGCTATATCCATGGCTCATGCTCATGTATTGCGTGAAGATTGAAAAGGTTTTGAAAATGTTAAAGTATGAAACAATTGCTTGGCTTGTCATCGGGTTGTGCATGATTTAAATACTTTGTGTGGGAAGATGGAGCATAGCCATGACTATATGATTTTGTAGGATAACTTTCTTTGGCCATGTTATTTTGAGAAGACATAATTGCTTAGTTAGTATGCTTGAAGTATTATTATTTTTATGTCAATATGAACTTTTGTCTTGAATCTTCGGATCTGAATATTCATACCATGATTAAGAAGATTTACATTGAAATTATGCCAAAGTATCACCCGCATCAAAAATTCTCTTTTTATCATTTACCTACTCGAGGACGAGCAGTGAATTAAGCTTGGGATGCCCGATACGCTCCAACGATCTATAATTTTTGATTGCTCCATGCTACTTTATCTATTGTTTTGGACTATAATGGGCTTTATTTTCCACTTTTATATTACTTTTGGGACTAACCTATTAACCGGAGGCCCATTCCTGAATTTGCTATTTTTGCCTTTTTCAGTGTTTCAAGAAATGAATATCAAACGGAGTCCAAACGGAATGAAACATTTGGAAACGTGATTTTCTCACCGAACGTGATCCAGAGACTTGGACCTTACGCCAAGGAACCAGAGAGGCGGTCACGAGGGTGGGGCGCCTCTAGGCGCGCTCCTGCCTCGTGGCCCTCAAGCTCCACCGACGCATTCTTCCTCCTATATATACCTCACGCATTCTCAAACGATGTAACAGGAGCCAAAACCTAATTCCACCGCCAGAATTCCTGTATCCACGAGATCCCATCTTGGGGCCTGTTCGAGTCTATGGAGGGGGGCATCCACCACGGAGGCTTCTACATCAACACCATAGCCTCCGATGAAGTGTGAGTAGTTTACTTCAGACCTTCGGTCCATAGCTAGTAGCTAGATGGCTTTTCTCTTTTTGGATCTCAATACAATGTTCTCCCTCTCTCGTGGAGATCTATTCGATGTAATCTTCTTTTTATGTGTGTTTGTTGAGACCGATGAATTGTGGGTTTATGATCCAGCTTATCTATGAATAATATTTGAATCTTCTGAATTCTTTTTATGTATGATTGAGTTATCTTTGCAAGTCTCTTCAATTATCCGCTTGGTTTGGCCAACTAGATTGGTAGTTCTTGCAATGGGAGAAGTGCATGGCTTTGGGTTCAATCTTGCGTGTGTCCTTACCCAAAGGATGTAAAGGGTTGCAAGGCACGATTGTATTGTTGCCATCGAGGATAACAAGATGGGGTATTTATCATATTGCATGAATTTATTCCTCTACATCATGTCATCTTGCTTAAGGCTAATGCATGCTTTTAACTTAATACTCTAGATGCATGCTGGATAGCGGTCGATGAGTGGAGTAATAGTAGTAGATGCGTAATCGTTTGATCTACTTGTCTCTCGGACGTGATGCCTATATACATGATCATACCTAGATATACTCATAACTATGCTCAATTTCATCAATTGCTCAACAGTAATTTGTTCACCCACCGTAGAATACTTATGCTCTTGAGAGAAGCCACTAGTGAAACCTATGGCCCCGGTCTATTCTCATCATATCAATCTCCATCACTTTTATACTTGCTTTGTTTTACTTTGCTTTTACTTTTCACTTTGCATCTATATACCAAAATACCAAAAATATTATCTCTATCGATCTCACTCGTAAGTGACCGTGAAGGGATTGACAACCCCTAATCGCGTTGGTTGTAGTAGCTATCGCTTTAGTGCGTACGAGGGACTTGTGCGTGGCCTCCTAATGGATTGATACCTTGGTTCTCAAAACTGAGGGAATACTTTACGCCATCGTACATCATCCTCTCCTCTTCGGAGAAAACCAACGCAAGCTCAAGACAGTAGCAAGCAAATGAAATGGGTGGAACACAAATACAGGAGCAGGACAACCACACAAGGTTTTCTTTTGACACATATCTCGTGAATGAAGTAATTGAGTAATGGCTTGTTTGAATTGAGGATTCTAACAATGTAGGGATAGGAAATAGTCAGCATAGGATAGGAATGCACGGCAAAACAAAGAGAATTTAAAAACAGGATTTCTCGCAAACTGGGTGTTTGATTCACAACAATTGGAAGATCACAGATGCAAAAAGCATGGTGAGATTAAGTCAAACCACAAGAAAATCTATGGTTATAATGCTATTATGCTACTATCTCTTAGTCTTGTGCTTGATCAATAGGAATATGAAAAGGAGGAGAAGTGGAAATTAGAATTCCTACGGTTTTTCTTTCAAGGAGACACTAAAGGAACAAATCCTACAGTTTTCCTTTGCTCCATTCCTTTGCACCAAATTCATGAAAAGTAGTACCATAGGAAACTTTCCAATTCCTATGTTTTTCATTCACTTTTCCTTTCAAGCATCGGGCGATTCTAGTAGGCAGGCTTGAGCAAGGAAAATCCTACACTAAAAAATGTTTTTGTGCTACTTCTATTACTTTGGACCTGTGCCACTGCCATACTAGCTCAACTCCTGTGCCCATCGACAAATGGACAGCTCAAACGCTACAGAAATAAATAATGATGGCGTGCCAGAGAGTCCATCATGGATAGCTAAGTTGTTGGTACCTCACCGCTTGTCATATAGTAGGATAAAATAATCGTATTTCCGTTACTATGAGTGCTCAAGGGACAATATATATAACATGTAGAGTAAAAAAGAGATGCAACAAGTGTACAACCCTTTGGCGGGCTTGCATGTCGATCTCAGCGTGATTGGGTTGGCCGGTGAGGATGCTCCGGCTGACTTTGCTGTCGGAGGAGGAAGAAGATCTTAGGCGTCCGGAGATGGAGCCGAGGTATCGCTCACCGTGATGGAGGGTTTCTGGCTGTTGGAGCAGCTCCCGTGAGTTGTAACGACGCCGAGGTGAAGCAAGACAAGAGAGACAACGAACAACGTTAACCTGAGTGGAATTCTAATAGCATCTCCAATACATGACGAAAATACATAACCACAAAGTGCTAGATGTAAAATACATCACCAGCTCATCTCTGAACTTAACTGGTTTAAACTGAACTTAATCTGCTTAAACCTAACCTAACTATCAAAACTGAATTTTGGTCGTCAAACTGAATTTTGTTGTCGAAACCGAACGCACTAGCAAGGTGAGGCTACACGTCGGTCGATCGACTTTTTCATCTCCGGTCACCGATTTTGCAGCCGTTGGATACGAAATCAAGGGCATGCGGTTCATCTTCAACCTCCACCCTCGAGCCGCCACCACCACCGCCAAACAGAGCCCCCGCCGCCCGCCCGCTCAAAACACTCCCCACCGCCCGGTCCGCCACCCCGGCCAACCCTCTAGGCCCACCTGTCGAGCTTTTTCTCCCGCGATCCTCACGCCACCGCCCTCCAACGCCCCACCATCCGCCGCGACCACCGCCCCATCCTCGAACCCTAAGATAGATAGTAGGGGTACCTCTCCCATGAGCCCCTCCTCAGGGCTGGTTCTTCCTTCACCCGGCGAGCCCACTCCATTGAAAATCGATCGACCTAAAAGTCAATTCAATCGATCAAGGGTAGCAAATCGAGCAGATCGCAAGCAAGAGCAAGAGCGAGAGCAACAAGAAAAAGAGCAATAGCAAGAGCAGACTGTGCAGGGGACCGAGAGCAAGAGCAGAGCAGCAGCGCGAAGCGAGAGCTAAAGCAAAGCAGCTCCCATCGGTGTGGACGTCGCGCCGAGGGAGCGACGCCGTGGAGGAAGTGGCCGACGACGCCGCCGTGGATGGAGCACGCCGTGTCGGCTCGGGACCGAAGCCGCCGAAGCACCGTGAGATCGACTCAAGAAGAAAATGCGGCGATTAGTGTACAACCTCTTTGGTGGCGCCGATTAGGCCGCAGCTTCATCCGAGGAAACAGTGATGATGATGCTCTTCCAGTGGTGCAGGTGAAGATGGTGGGAATGGAGGTGGCGCGAAGACGAGGGGAACGTCGGGCAGCTCCTTGGAGGTGGAGGACGGGTGGCTGAACCGCGCGGATGATGAGATCGACGACGGATCCTCATCCCAGACGGTGGATGAGGGACGTCGAGGTGTTGCTGTGGACGACGTCGTTAGGAAGAGGCTCACGCGGGTGGCGCGATTGAGCAGGTGGTGGGGTTTCGCGCGGGTTTTCGCGCCTCGTGTATGAATGGGTGGGCGGATTGGATGGCAGTGGGGAACCATGGCTTAGAGACGACTTGTCCCAATATATGGGTTATGAAAGTACCCCCCACCGATTTGAGGCGGTTCTTTCGGTTCAAGGGTACCATGGGCATTTCAGATGTCGGGATTTCACAGAGGTGGGAGTTTTCGCTGCCATAGTTTGAATAGCAAGGCGCTGGTTGAGATGGAGGGAGTTGTCGAGCACAACGAGACAAAGATATATTTTAAATATTTCAGGCTACAAGGCTGGGTTGAAGAGGTGGGAGTTTCAAGAAGATGATAGAGTGTAGACGCTAGCTTCAATTTTCGCATAACAAGGCGCTGCTTGAAATTTCGGAAGAACAAGCTTAACGTACCAAAAAAAGACAATTTGCACCTCAACACGCACAACACACACACAAACACCATTTAGACTAGAGTAAGGTACTGCAGCATTGCATTTATGAGATTTGGCAACCAAATTATGAATAAATACCACATTATAACATGCAAGCTTTGAGTCATATATGCATGATGTAGATGTTCGTTTAATTCTTATAGTTCATTTCATTCAAAATCATCTAGTTTTTATAAGAAAGCTAATCTATTTTAAGATTCATGGAATTGTGCATTGTAAGACATAAAGTAAAAAACAAATAATGGCAAATCATGTAGAAAAACATTTGGGCAATTCCGATATGGAAGATTCTAGAACAAATAAGAAGTGCTTGTGTTTTGATGTTTGTGCATTATGCTCAAGTTCAACCATGGAGTCTTCTAGATTATACATGGCGTAAATCTGGTGGAATCTAGATGATATCCAACGGCCAATAGTGCTCAAATTTGCTATCTTTGGACCATCGGATTCGCCTCATCCAACGACCATCTTTCAAAGTTAAAGTTACCACACAATATATATATATATATATATATATATATATATATATATATATAGGGGTATAGATATAGATATGATGCTAAAGTCGCCCATCATCTCCAATTAGAATAGTGTGTCCATGCACGGATGCGACGTGGGCAAATGATGTTTGCCATCGGTATCCCAAATTCAAATCGGTATGACCTTGTTCAATGTGTATACATTACAACATGCTCGCTTCCAAACCACACCGCACAGATCTCCGTTATATTCATGCATGCATGGGTTTCAAACATCGGATCTCTTATTCAAATATTTGAATTCAACTTTACATTGATTATGACCTCACCTATTCTTTTACACCCACACAATAGTCTTCTATATAATTGTACCACTAACTTTCTCTCTGCATGCATGCACACACACTACCAAATGGCATTATCCATCACACACATGCAATCTTTTTCTTCAGGTTGGTCTCCCATGAAGGCACACACCCACACACATCCCCTCTCCATCATATCGGGCATTCTTTATCTCTCACGCGGCATGCTAACGAACATCGATGTTCCTCTATGTATGTGCGTATATAGCTAGGTCTTTCATAGTTTTCCACACAAACCGATCAATCGATATATCCAAAGGAGGTCTCACCCTCTTTCCCACGCCCACATCGATCAATCTATACCTCTCTATATAGGATTAACATATATAGCTAATACACCCGTTAATTATATATCCAACTTCCCCTCTCATCATCCATGCCTTCCGCTTCATCTCTCGGGACGCCAATAATAATGAAGAAGACAAAGAAGGGCCCTGCCCCTCTAACATCACTATATATCAAGGCTAATATGAATGTGATCATTAGACAATTGCTGCTAAAAAGGTTTAATTTCATGAATTGATCCTCCTCGTAAAGGATTAGCAATGCTTGGCCCCTAGCTCATTTATTTTTCATGGCTCTCCACTGCGCAACATCGCATGTGTTCGCCTCTCTCTAAATATCGATCTCGCACTTGTGCATTCCTTCATAGTCTCCCTCCACTCAGCCCTCGCACCATCTTCTAGCCCCCACCGGATTTTGCCACATGTACAATCTAGCGTATCTCCATGGTTGAACTTAAGCATAATGCACAAACCTCAAAACAACAGTGGTTCTCTTTTGTTCTAGAATCTTCAGATCATAACTGCCCAAACTTTTTTCTTGTTGAATTGCCATTATTTGTTTTTACTTTATGCTTTACAACGCACAATTCCATGAATCATAAAATAGATTAAGGGCTTCTTTTGATTCAAGGATTCTCAAAGGAATTTTGGAGGATTCTAATCATTAGGAATTTTTCCTATCTTGGTTGTTTGATTCGTAGGATTGTAAACCATAGGAATTTTTCCATATGATTCATTTGCACTAGATTTCATAGGAAACATTCCATCCACTCAAACCTCCTTGAAAGAATTCTGCATTTTTTCTATGCACAATCAAACACTCATACAATCCTATAGGATTCAAGACGACATTCCACTATAATCCCATATTTTTCCTATTCACGCTGTTCTTAGCTTTTTTATAAAAAACTAATTGATTTTGAATGATATGAACTATAAGAATTAAAGCGAAGGCGCTACATCACGCATATATGACTCAGAGCTTACATGCTATAATGTGGTATTTATTCATAATTTGTTGTAAATCTGATGCGTGCAATGCACGTACCTTACTAGTACTTCGAGTATGTGCAAAACACGAAATTAGAATACCAATGGCACGCTACATAGCGCCTCTTACAGTTCATGAAGCCACGTGGCACAAGTGGGGAGGCGTTGTCGCGACCTCCTTGCGTGGATTGATCACAATGACGTGCTGCTGGTTCCGTAAGAATGTACTCGCCCTCCCCGAGCCATGCTTGGCGGTGACATGCACGGTTTAAGATGTGCACGCACGCCACACACGCACTCATTCCTCATGACGCACATGCTGGGTACACGCAAGCGGACGCAATTTTGTACCAAGATCCACCCCATGTGATAATTTGATGCGTAAAGTCGTTCACTTCATTGATGGTCAATTAATACAGCGCATGCAAATTGAGTGGACGTGAGGGCGGAAGAAAGACATTATTACTCCATCATGCCGCATGCCAGTAGTTAAGTCGGGTTGCTAGTAGTACTTCCATTGGTCTCCTTCAGTATTTTGTGCCAATTTTTGACTGTAACATAATATTTACGCATTTGAGCAGTGTAGTACTTGAAATTTATGTTCCGCTAAACTCATCGGGAGCCGTTTGCCTCAAACCAAAACCATCAATTAATCTTTACCTTGTTCCCATCACATTCAAAGCCTGTTTCACACCTACTAGTACGCACTAAACCTGAACGTGTTCCCATTATGCAGGTATTAATACTACTAGTGCTAGTACTTGGGTTATAAAAAGGGGAACTACCTAACCGAAAATTACTCTACCTTTCCTCCTCATAAGTGCTTCTTCTTCGTCCGTCGTTGCCATGGCCGGTGAGCAGAGCTCTAGGTCGAGAACTACTCGTAATAAGGGAGCGGCAACCAAGGCTGCGGAAAAAAAGAGAGGGCTCGCCACCACGCAGAGATCTCGAAAGATATCTCATGGGCAGGCGATGGCTCCAAGGAGCGCCCTACGCGGGAGGCTAACATGCCGGGCTGGCGGAGTTGGAGTCGTTATCCCTCGACGGCATGCCCGATCAGCTCAATAAGCACCTCAATAAGCGTAAGGAGTTCATTCAAGGCTTGACGGAGTTGTCAAGGAGAGACTCGACGACATGCCCACGAGCTCAATCAGCCAGGGGAGTTGACTGCCCGCTTGGTGATGTTGTTGGCGAACGCTGCGTAAAATTAAAATTTTCCTACGGTTTCACCAAGATCCATCTATGAGTTCATCTAAGCAACGAGTCATGGAGAGATTGCATCTACATACCACTTGTAGATCGCGGCGGAAGCGTTCACTAGAACGTGGATGATGGAGTCGCACTCACCGTGATCCAAATCACCGATGACCGAAAGTGCCGAACGGACGGCACCTCCGCGTTCAACACAAGTACGGAGCGGATGACGTCTCCTCCTTCTTGATCCAGCAAGGGGAAGGAGAGGTTGAAGAAGATGGCTCCAAGAGCAAGACGATCGCTGGTGGTGGTGGAGCAGCAGATTCTCAGGCTTCGCCAAGCTCGCGGAGGAGGAGGAAGAGGTGTGGGGGAGGAGGCGCCAGAACTCAGGTGCGGCTGCCGCCTCCCTCCCTTTTATATAGGCCTCAGGCGCCAGCCCTCGAGATCTGATCTCTCAGGCGGGCGGGCGGTGGGGTGGAGTGGCCCTAAGGCTGGGCGCCCCACCCTAGGGTTTCAACCTAGGCGCAGGGCTGGGCCAGCGACCAGCCCACTATGGGCTGGTTCCTCTCCACTTCAGCCCATGGGCCCTCCCGGATGGTGGCCTTCACGGTGGACCTCGGACCCTTCCGGTGGTCCCAGATAATACCGGTGACCCCGAAACTTTCCGATGGCGGAAACAACACTTCCTATATATAATTCTTTACCTCCGACCATTCTCGAACTCCTCGTGACGTCCGGACCTCATCCGGACTCGAACAACATTCAGTTTACTGCATACTCATATTCATACAACCCTTGAAGGCCACCGAACCTTAGTGTGTAGACCCTACAGGTTCGGAGACACGAGACATGACCGAGACGGCCTTTCGCAATAACCAACAGCGGATCTGATACCCATGTTGGCTCCCACATGCTCCTCGATGATGTCATCGGATGAACCACGATGTCGAGGATTCAAACAACCCCGATACAATTCCCTTTGTCAATCCAGATAGTTACTTTCCCGAGATTCGATCGTCGGTATCCCAATACCTGCTCAATCTGCTACGCAAGTCACTTTACTCATACCGTAATGCATGATCCCATGACCGGACACTTGGTCACTTTGAGCTCATTATGATGATGCACTACCGAGTGGGCCCTGGATACCTCTCCGTAATACGGAGTGACAAATCCAGCCTCGATCCGTGGTCAACCCAATGCACACTTTCGGAGATACCGTAGTGTACCTTTATAGTCACCCAGTTACGCCAGGACGCTTGGTACACCGAAAGTACTCCTACGGTATCCGGAGTTACACGATCTCATGGTCTAAGGAAAAGATACTTGACATTGGAAAAGCTCTAGCAAAACGAACTACACGATCTTGTGCTATGCTTAGGATTGTCTTGTCCATCACATCATTCTCCTAATGATGTGATCCCGTTATCAACGACATCCAATGTCCATAGTCGGAAACCATGACTATCTATTGATCAACGAGCTAGTCAACTAGAGGCTCACTAGGGACATATTGTGGTCTATGTATTCACACATGTATTACGATTTCCTGATAATACAATTATAGCATGAATAAAAGACAATTATCACGAACAAGGAAATATAATAATAATCCTTTTATTATTGCCTCTAGGGCATATTTCCAACAGTCTCCCACTTGCACTAGAGTCAATAATCTAGTTACATTGTGATGAACCAACACCCATAGAGTTTTGGTGTTGATCATGTTTTGCTTTCGCTGAAGAGGTTTAGTCAACGGATCCGGATATTCATATCCGTATGCACTTTGCAAATTTCTATGTCTCCATCTTGAACATTTTCACGTGGAGTTGAGTTGACGCTTGATGTGCTCGGTCTTCTTGTGAAACCCGCCCTTGGCAAGTGCAATAGCTCCGCATGTTGTCACTGCAAGAGTTTGATCGGCCCCGACGCATTGGGTATGACTCCTAGGTCGGTGATGAACTCCTTCACCCAAATTGCTTCACGCGCTACCTCCGAGGCTGCCATGTACTCCGCTTCACATGTAGATCCCGCCACGACGCCTTCGCTTGCAAATAGCACTACCATCTTTCCACCATTCAACATATACACGATCCGGTTTGTGACTTAGAGTCATCCAGATTCGTGTCGAAGCTAGCGCCGACGTAACCCTTTACGACGAGCTCTTCGTCACCTCCATAAACGAGAAACATGTCCTTGTCCTTTTCGTGTACTTCAGGATATTCTTGATCATTGTCCGGTGTTCCTTGCCGGATTACTTTGGTACCTTCCTACCAAACTTATGGCAAGGTTTACATCGTGTCCGGTACACATCATGGCATACATAATAGATCCTATGGCTGAGGCATAGGGATGATGCTCATCTCTTCTTTATCTTTTGCCGTGGTCGGCATTGAGCGAGCTCAATCTCACACCTTGCAAGATGCAGAAAGAACCCTTTCTTGGGCTGATCCATTTTGAACTTCTTCAAAATCTTATCAAGGTATGTGCTTAGAAAGACCTATGAGGCGCCTCGATCTATCTCTATAGATCTTGATGCCTAATATATAAGCAACTTTCTCCAAGGTCCTTCATTGAAAAACTTTTATTCAAGTAGGCCTTAATGCTGTCCAAGAGTTCTATATCATTTCCCATCAAAAGTATGTCATCTACATATAATATGAGAAATGCTATAGAGCTCCCACTCACTTTCTTGTAAACACAAAGCTCCATAAGTCTGCATAGAACCCAAACGCTTTGATCATCTCATCAAAGCGAATGTTCCAACTCCGAGATGCTTGCACCAGCCCATAAATGGATCATGGAGCTTGCATACTTTGTTAGCATTTTTAGGATCGACAAAACCTTCCGCCGCATCATCATACAGCTCCTCCTTAAGATAACCGTTAGGAATGCCGCTTTGACGTCCATCTGCCATATCTCATAATCATAGTATGCGCAATTGCTAACATGATTCGGACGGACTTAAGCTTCGCTTACCGGAGAGAAAGTCTCATCGTAGTCAATCCTTGAACTTGCCGATAACCTTTAGCTTAAGTCGAGCTTTATAGATGGTGACATTACCATCCGCTATCCGCCTTCTTCTTAAAGATCCATTTGTTTTCTATCGCCGTCGATCATCGGGCAAGTCCGCCAAAGTCCATACTTTGTTTTCATACATGGATCCTATCTCGGATTGCATGGCTTAAAGCCATTTGTTGGAATCCGGGCCCGCCATCGCTTCTTCATAGTTCAAGGTTCACCGTTGTCTAACAACATGATTTCCGGACAGGGTTGCCATACCACTCGTGTGGAACGTGTCCTTGTGGACCTGAATGGTTCGCAGAGCAACTTGATCCAAGTACCTTGATCATAATCATTAATTTCCTCTCCATTAGGTGTAGGCACCACAGAACATTTTCCCGAGCTGCACTACTTTCTCGTTCAAGAGGTAATACTTCATCGAAGTTCTACTTTCCTCCCACTTACTCCTTTCGAGAGAAACTCTTTTCCAGAGGATCCGCTTTGGCAACAAAGATCTTGCCTTCTGATCTAAGGTAGAAGGTATACCCAATGGTTTCCTTAGGGTATCCTATGAAGACGCATTTTTTCGACTTGGGTTCGAGCTTTTCAGGTTGAAGTTTCTTGACATAAGCATCGCATCCCTCAAACTTTTAGAAACGATGCTTAGGTTTCTTCCCAAACCATAAATCATACGGTGTCGCCTCAACGGATTTAGACGGTGCCCTATTTAAAGTGAATGTAGCTGTCTCTAGAGCGTATCCCCAAAATGATAGCGGTAAATCTGTAAGAGACATCATAGATCGCACCATATCCAATAGAGTGCGACACGACGTTCGACACACCATTACTTGAGGTGTTCCAGCGGCGTGAGTTGTGAAACGATTCCACATTTCCTTAAGTGTGTACCAAATTGTGACTTAAATATTCTCCTCCACGATCCGATCCTAAGAACTTTATTTTTGGTCACGTTGATTCTCTACCTCATTCTGAAATTCCTTGAACTTTTCAAAGGTCTCAGACTTGTGTTTCATCAAGTAGACATACCCATATCTACTCAAGTCAAAAAGAG
>JAHIAM010017366.1:0-14812 GCA_021605205.1 Aegilops longissima | reverse complement strand
CCGGAACGCTCATTTCCGTAAACGCGAACCGTCTCCGCTTGATCGCTCAAGGTATAACCCGTGATTACCGCGGAGATGCACGATATGTTTGCACCGTGATCGAATCATCCTTGCGATGCCCCTCTCTGCCATGCCACCGCTCCGCGGAACCCGTAATCGGATCACCCCACCATCTTGCATGACTCGCCACGCCCACGCTTTCCTTTGCACCGATATCTCGATTGAGCTGTCGGAACCGATTGTTGTCGGGCACCATTTTCGGATTCGTGTCGGGCACCCCTTTCTTCCACCATGGTGACACAATGCTTTAATGCTCATGTTAACGTTTCATAAAATTGCATAAACTTGCACATGTCATCCGTGATCATGATAACAACATTTAAATGTTTAAAATTGTTGTTTGCATTAATTTGCTTAAATGCCATGCTAAAATGATTTATTTCATAACTAAATAAAGAATTCGGATTTAAATAAATTATATATGTAAATGGGGTAGAAAATGCCTAGTTTAACATGGTAGCATTGCTTTGCATGTTTAACAACTCTAAAATATGCTTTAGGTCAGATCAGTACCGAATCCATAATATGCATATGAGGATTTTTCCGAATTGTTGTTGTTGTTTCGCCTCATTTAAACTTGCCTAGATAGGTAGTTTCATTATGCTTCACCTCTTGCCATGTTTAATAACATTTAATATTGTTGAGTACCTAATCGGGAGAGAACTAAATAATTGATGTGGAAGCCATTAATATGCAACCTGCTGCATATTGAGCTCCACTTAATTTGTAGTATTGTTTGTTGCACTTTGCCATGCCTTGCCTCATTAAACCGGACATGCATCATACTTGATTGTGCATCATGCCATGTTTATGTGATGGTTGCTACATGTTGTTTGTTTGTTTCGGTTTGCTTCTCTCGTTAGCTTCCGTTCGTCCGGAGTTGTGAGGATTCATTCGACTTCGTCTGCTTGTCTTCTTCATGGATTCGTTCTTCCTCCTATGGATTTGGCAAGATGACCATACTCAAATCACTTCTATCTTTGCTTGCTAGATGCTCGCCTTTTGCTATGCCTATGCTAAGATGCCTACCACTTGCTATATCATGCCACCCATATTGCCATGTCAAGCCCCTAATCATCCTTTCCTAGCAAACCGTTGTTTGGCTATGTTACCGCTTTGCTCAGCCCTCTTATAGCGTTGTTAGTTGCAGGTGAAGACGAGTTTGTTCCTTATTGAACATGGAGATGTTGTTCCTTGTTGGAACATGTTTACTTGTTGGGTTATCACAATATATCTTATTTAATTAATGCATCTATATATTTGGTAAAGGGTGGAAGGCCGGCCTTATGCCCGGTGTTTTGTTCCACTCTTGCCGCCTCTAGTTTCCGCCATATCGGTGTTATGTTCCGGATTTTGGCCCCTAACGGTCGGGTGATTTATGGGACCCCTTGACAGTTCGCTTTGAATAAGACTTTTCCAAGAAGGCCCAACATTGGTTTTACCATTTGCCTCACCTATGCCCTTTTTCCTTGGGTTTGAGCCCAAGGGTCATCTTATTTTACCCCCGGCCGCGTTCGCCGTGAGTGTTGGTCCAACCTGCGCCGGGCCACCGGGCAACTGGGTTGGCCTACCGGAAGTTTGGACAATCCGTGTGCCCGAGACCGAGATATGTGCAGCTCCTATCAGATTTGTCGGCACATCCGGCGGCTTTGCTGGTCTTGTTTTATTGCTGTGAATGTCTTGTAGCCGGATTCCAGACTGATCGGGTCTTCCGGGAGAAGGAATATCCTTCGATCGCGAGAGCTTATCATGGGTGTTGGGACACCCTCGCAGGTTTGAACTTTCAAAGCCGTGCTCATGTTATGTGGCAGATGGGAATTTGTTAATGTCCGTTGTAGAAAACCCGGTTGATCTTAATTAAAATACACCAATCAAGGTGTAACTGTGATGGTCTCTTCTGCGGAGTCCGGGAAGTGAACACGGTGTTGGAGTTATGTTTGACGTAAGTAGTTTCAGGATCACTTCTTGATCATAGTTGTTCGACCGCGTTGCCTCTCTTTCTCTTTTGTATGTTAGCCACCATATATGCTAGTCGCTTGCAGCTCCACCTCACTACCCTGTCCTACCTTTTAAGCTTAAATAGTCTTGATCTCAAGGTGTGAGATTGCTGAGTCCCTGACTCACAGATACTTCCAAAACCAGTTTGCGTGCCGATGAACTGCAGGTGATTTATCCAAGCTCAAGGAGGAGCTTGATGAAGATCTTGTTCATTGTGTTGTTTCGCTTCAGCTTGATCAAGAGTGGAGCCCAGTTGGGACGATCCGGATCCTGTAGCATTTGGGGTAGTCTTCTTTATTTTGGTTCCGTAGTCGGACCTTGATTGTACCTCGTATGATGTAATGCTTTACTCATGTATTGTGAAGTGCTATTGTAAGCCAACTATGTATCTTTTTCCCTTATGTATTACATGGGTTGTGTGAAGATTACCTCACTTGCGACATTGCTTTCAATGCGGTTATGCTCTAAGTCGTGCTTCACACGGGAGATATAGCCGATCGAGGGCGCTTTCGACGGTTCATAAAAAAAATCGATCGACCTATTTATTTTTAGTCGACTATTATCTTGATAGGACCACATGTGGTGTGTCGGAGGAGTACCTGCATTTCTGTGCTCATATATTACAAAATCATATGGAGTAGAATCTAATTTTGTTTGCATGCAATATTGTAAAGCTATCATATGTCTCCTATCATTTATTTTTCAGCCACCTGCTATCTGCTACTTTTACAAGGCACTACTTCGCACACACTTCACCCATACTCTCACCATTGTGTTTTTATGCAAGGAGTATTTCGACCTCGCCTTCACGTAAGGAAAGAGAAGAGAGAAGTCGCTCCAGTGGTACGCGGCTAGGCTAAACACGCTTTCAAGACTTTAAAGGGTGTAGTGTCACAGATGGAGACGGGAACGAGCTCGAGTTGATGATCTCGCCGCCGTGAACCACCATCCTGTGTGCTTGCTTTAACTTCACGGTGTCATATGTGGTTGCATGTTGCATATGGTGTCTAGCTTGTATTCGAAAGGTCAAGTCAGTCTTTATCAAGATAAGGAAAGATATTTTTACATGAACCACCATCCCGAAGCACCGTAAGACAAATAGTTAGTCGAACGCCAGCCAAAGGACAAGCCCAACAAAGATAGGCCGGAACGCCATTTCTACAAACGCCAACCGTCCCGCTTGATCGCTCAAGGTATAACCCGGATTTAACCGCGGGAGATGCACGATATGTTTGCACCGGATCGAATCATCCTTGCGATGCCCCTCTCGCCATGCCACCGCTCCGCGGAACCCGTAATCGGATCACCCCACCATCTTGCATGACTCGCCACGCCCACGCTTTCCTTTGCAACCGATATCTCGATTGAGCTGCGGAACCGGAATGTTGTCGGGCACCATTTTCGGATTCGCTGTCGGGGCACCCCTTTCTTCCACCATGGTGACACAATGCTTTTAATGCTCATGTTAACGCTTTTAAAATTGAAAACTTGCACATGTCATCCAGATCATGATAACAAACATTTAAATGTTTAAATTGTTGTTTGCATTAATTTGCTTAAATGCCATGCTAAAATGATTTATTTCATAACTAAATAACCAGAACTCGGATTTAAATAAATTATATATGTAAATGGGGTAGAAAAATGCCTAGTTTAACATGGTAGCATTGCTTTGCATGTTTAACAACCTTAAAATATGCTTTAGGTCAGATCAGTACCGAATCCATAATATGCATAAGGAGGATTTTTTCCAATTGTTGTTGTTGTTTCCGCCCTCATTTAAACTTGCCTAGATAGGTAGTTTCATTATGCTTCACCTCTTGCCATGTTTAATAACATTTAATATTGTTGAGTACCTAATCGGGAGAGAACTAAATAATTGATGTAGGTTTCATTAATATGCAAACCTGCTGATATTGAGCTCCACTTAATTTGTAGTATTGTTTGTTGCACTTTGCCATGCCTTGCCTCATTAAACCCATATGCATCATACTTGATTGTGCATCATGCCATGTTTATGTGATGGTTGCTAATGTTGTTTGTTTTTCTCGGTTTGCTTCTCTCGTTAGCTTCCTTTGGTCCGGAGTTGTGAGGATTCATTCGACTTCGTCCGCTTGTCTTCTTCATGGATTCGTTTTCCTCCTTATGGGATTTTGGCAAGATGACCATACCCAAATCACTTCTATCTTTGCTTGCTAGATGCTCGCTTTTTGCTATGCCTATGCTAAATGCCTACCACTTGCTATATCATGCCACCCATATTGCCATGTCAAGCCCCTAATCATCCTTTCCTAGCAAACCGTTGTTTGGCTATGTTACCGCTTTGCTCAGCCCCTCTTATAAGGCTGTTAGTTGCGGTGAAGACGGTTTGTTCCTTATTGAACATGGAGATGTTGTTCCTTGTTGGAACATGTTTACTTGTTGGGTTATCACAATATATCTTATTTAATTAATGCATCATATATTTGGTAAAGGGTGGAAGGCCGGCCTTATGCCGGGTGTTTTGTTCCACTTTGCCGCCTCTAGTTTGGCCATATCGGTGTTATGTTCCCGGATTTTGGGCCCCTTAACGCTGGTCCGGGTGATTTATGGGACCCCTTGATGGTTTGCTTTGAATAAGATTTTCCAAAGGCCCAACATTGGTTTTACCATTTGCCTCACCTATGCCCTTTTTCCCTTGGGTTTCGGAGCCCAAGGGTCATCTTATTTTACCCCCCGGCCGCGGTTTGCCGTGGAGTGTTGGTCCAACCGCCGGGCCACCGGGGAACCTGGGTTCCTACGGAAGTTTGGACAATCCGTGTGCCCCGGAGACCAGATATGTGCAGCCCTATCAGATTTGTCGGCACATCCGGGCGGCTTTGCTGGTCTTGTTTTATTGTGTGAATGTCTTGTAGCCGGATTCCAGATGATCGGGTTTCCCCGGGAGAAGGAATATCCTTGATCGCGAGAGCTTATCATGGGTTGTTGGGACACCCTGGGGTTTGAACTTTCAAAGCCGTGCCTCGGTTATGTGGCAGATGGGAATTTGTTAATGTCCGGAGAAAACCCGGTTGATCTTAATTAAAATACACCAATCAAGGGTAACTGGGATGGTCTCTTCCGGAGTCCGGGAAGTGAACACGGTGTTGGAGTTATGTTTGACGAAGTAGTTTGGATCACTTTTGATCATAGTTGTTTCGACTGTTGCCTTCTTTCTCCCTTCGATTTTATTGCTATGCTTCCCTCCACCCACTCCCCCTACCTTTTGCTTTAAATAGTCTTGATCTCGGGTGGTTGGAGTCCCGGACTCACGATACTTCCAAAACCAAAGTTTCGGATGAATGCAAGGGATTTCCAAGCTCAAGGAGGAGCTTGATGAAGATCTTGTTCATTGTGTTGTTTCGCTTCGCTTGATCAAGGGGAGTTGGGACGCATCCCGGATCCGTTAGCATTTGGGGTGTCTTCTTTTATTTTGGTTCCGTAGTCGGACCTTGATTGTACCCGATGATGTAATGCTTTACTCATGTATTGTGGAAGTGGCATTGTGCCAACTATGTATCTTTTTCCCTTATGTATTAATGGGTTGTGTGAAGATTACCTCACTTTGACATTGCTTTCAATGGGTTATGCTCTAAGTCGTGCTTTACACGGGAGATATAGCCGAGGGTGCTTTGACGGTTCATAAAAAAAATCGATCGACCTATTTATTTTTTAGTCCCTATTATCTTGATAGGACCACATGTGGTGGTTTCGAGGAGTACCCATTTCGGCTCATATATTACAAAATCATATGGAGTAGAATTTTTTGTTTGCCATGCAATATTGTAAAGCTATCATATGTCTCCTATCATTTATTTTTCAGCCACCGCTATCTCGCTACTTTTACAAGGGCACTACTTCGCACACACTTCACCCATACCTCACCATTGTGTTTTTATGCAAGGAGATTTCGACCCGCCACGTATGGAAAGAGAAGAGAGAAGTCGCCCACCGGGGTACGCGGCTAGGCTAAACACGCTTTCAAGACTTTAAAGGGTGTAGTGTCCAGATGGAGACGGGAACGAGTTCGAGTTGATGATTCCCGCCGTGAACCACCATCCTGTGTGCTTTTTAACTTCACGGTGTCATATGTGGTTTGCATGTTGCATATGGTGTCTAGCTTTGTATTCAAAGGTCAAGTCAGTCTTTATCAAGATAAGGAAAGATATTTTTTACATGAACCACCATCCCGAAGCACCGTAAGACAAATAGTTAGTCGTAACCGGCCGAGCCGGACAAGCCCAACAAAGATAGGCATCACCGAAGCCAACAAAAGCTGCGATGGTGGAGAAGCAGCCCGCCTCCCACCAGGCTCGTGTCCTAGATGGTCATGCTCACCACCCCGGCCGGAGTTCTAGCTTGTATTGCTTCCAATTTGGTTAAATTGCATCCGCTTAGCTTACACATTATACCTTTGAATATGACATGCCTTTCTGCTTTTGGTACATACTAGTACATCCGTGTATTAACCATGTTCTTACATCAAACCAATGTTCTTATGTATCCCTCATCAATCACTTATGATGAGGCAGGCAGGCAAGGGACTACTTATTTAAAGAATGCAGCGCCACCTCCCGACATGATTCTCAAGAAATGGTAAATGCTAGATGAAGATAGTGAACGAGCTCGAAGTTGATTAAGATTTCTACACTAGCATCCAGGTGCTTGCTCTAACTTGGCAGCGTGATATTGTGGTTGCATGTTGCATATGGTGTCTAGATTGTAATTCTTCCAATCTGGTTAAACTGCATGTGCTAGTCTCTTATTTATAGTACATTATACATGTTAATGTGACATGCCTTCCTTTATTTAGTACATAGTACATATGTCATTAAGCATGTCCTTAATAAAACTATTGTTTTTTGTATCCCGATCAATCAATATGACGAGACACCTTTAGTATATGAAAGGGATATTAGTTGCATCTTTCATATGATTTATAGCATGGCCGCTTTTAATTTGTTGAAATTCCATTTATGATGGGACACTTTTAACTTGGCAGAGTCATATTGGTTGCATCTTTCATGTGGTGTCTAGCTTGCATTGCTTCTTATTTGCTGGAATGGTTTCCTTAGTTTACACAAACAGTTGTGAACACCATGCCATCCTGTTTTTCGATATATTCCATCCTGGTATCATTGTTTGCCTTTTACATCAAAGTAGTGATTGTCAAGATTATGCATGAATGAGTTCAAGAGAGAATTTTATTGCTTTTTCTTGTCGGTTTTATTTGACAATTCAAAATCAATAAAGCGGAAGGAAAGCAAGGCGGATAAAGGTGCTCCTTCCCAACGGAGGGCCTCTACGCTTTACCCTCCACACCCCCAAGATGATTTCCAAGACAACACATGCATAGACACTCAACAAAGCTGTGTTTATGATGAGCACGTCCCCTAGTGCAATCACCGGTGCTCCTCTAACTTGGCAATTTATATGTGGTTGCATGTTATGTGTGATGTCTAGCTTGTATTGCTTCTAATTTTGTTGAATTCCATCTCCTTTTTAACATTATACTTGAATAAGACACATGTTCCTGCTTCTAGAACATACAATATCTGTCATCACACCATGTTTTACATCAAATTACCATGTTGTGTAACCCGCAACAATCACTTATCATAAGACACGTTTGACTTCGGAGTGTGATATAGGTTACATCTCACATTTTTTCTAGCTTGTACTACTAATTTGTTGAAATGGCACTTATGAGAGACAGTTTTAACTTGGTAGAGTGATATTCGTTATCTTTCATATGGTGTCTAGCTTTGCTTTTCTAATTTGTTGAAATGCCTTCTCCTTAGTTTACACATCATGCGTGAATATGCAATGGCACTAATGACTTATAGACCTCTAACATGGTAGTGTGATGTTGTTTGCATCTTGCATATGATTTATTTTTGTATCGCTTCACATTTGTTTAAACGCCATTTATGATGAGACACTTTAACTTGGCAGAGCGATATTTGTAGCATCTTTCAATAGTGTCTACCTTCCATTACATTGCTTCTAATTTGGTGAAATGTCTTCTTCTTAGTTTACACATCATAGTTCTCGTTATCTCTTCCGTCCTGTTTTTCATACATATTACATCCTCCTATCATGTGGTTGTTCAACATCAAAGTTCCGCTCGTCTGCATCACGCATCAATTTTTTCTCAAGAACTAAATTGTTATTCGCTTTTCTTGTCGGCTTGACTTAACATGGCATGTAGAAAGACGGAAGAAACACGAATGGCAGTGGAATGAGAAGCGGATGAATCCTCCAGATTCTGGCATACGATGGTGCAATAGAAGGTCAAAGTCCAGCAGAAAATTCTACAAACACGGCATCCCATGCTACACGAGCTGCAAAAAGCCAAACAGAAACAAATAGCTGCCACCAAACAAGCAGAGTCAGCCCTAGTTCTTGCAACACCTACCACAAGATTACCACATGCACGACATACTCTCATGTAAACCGAGCTAGCAGATGTTCCCAAGCTCCCTTGCCACCTGACACTACTTCCCAAGCACTCTTGACACAAGACGAGTTGGCAATATCAGATGAACCTTGTGAGATTCAACAACAAGAAGGTAGTTGCTGGAGTCAAGTTACAGCCCATGCTTCTTTATATGTAGTCTCACGCTTGATGTACACTAACACTTCCTATGTTCATTGTTGGACTAGCACCTAGGCGCAAGAGGAAACAAACATCGTGATAATTTCGATAGGTTAACTAAATCTAGAGGAGGAAGAATGGAGATCCGCTTTGAGGCAGGTTTAAAAGGCCACGGATGCTCAGAGTCGACCAAGTTAGTATCGAGGCAGCGGTTGCCGTTAGGTGTCATGTACGATCCTCCCAACATGGATTCAAGACAAGAATGACAAAGACGAAACCCGCTTCAACACCTTCCTCGACCATTTATCTGTAAGTATGGTTATGTATGGAAACTAGTAATATCGCCTTGCTCTATCCCATACTTTCTAGGTTGTCGATAATGAGACTCCCATAATTTTCAAGCAGATGAGGTTCAAGTTGATAGCCAAGATGATGCAAACTGCATGCTTGCACCCATGTTTTCAAGTCTCTCATGACAAGATTGGTATAACTTGAGGAAAACTCACTTTGAAGGCAAGGAACAAGTGAACTTTCCCAAACATCTCCAAAGGGAAAATATATCGATGAAGACCGGAGGGGCCTTGTTAAACACCGGTCCGATCCAAGTATCGTGTACATTATATATGTGTGATCGATCACATGTTGAAGTCCTATTTACGCATGTGTCACACAAATCTATCTTCTTGTAGGTGAACTGTTCAAAGAACAAGGCCAACCATACAAAAGTGAAATTCCAATGCATTTACGTGATCTCGTAGCTATATTGCACATCGCGAGGCTCTTGTAATTAGCTTCGCTTTCACTCTTTTCGCTGTACCATATTATCGATCTATATTGACTTGTTCAAAATGCGAGGAAAGCCCGCAAGGACCAAAAAGTACCGTAACCAAATGTCATGGAAATCTTCAAGGACCGACACACCAGCAAGAAGAAGGGCATGACCACACCAGCCAAAGCCGCTGTTGTTAGTCCTTAATCCTCATGCCTTTTAACTACTACTTACTCTAACTTGTGCCTTGAACTGCATGGTTTGCAGCCAATGTCTATTACTCTTTTCAATTTTATACACAATTGTCTTAGCGTATCATTGCACCTTACAAGGTTTAAAAGAGAGGAGTGATGTTCCTTTGAACTTGACCTGTAATCTAGTTCCGTGGCCGGACTTGCCCACACAACGCTTACAATTGCCTCGCTTGTCTGTTTCGCTTGTTTTGTGATATGAATGATGTCATACTATGCTTACCATATTATAAACTTCGCCTCTTTATCCTTAGCCCTCAATACAATGTGAAGAAATAGACAATACATTAGCGATGGTACATGGTCATATGTTTGGAACCTGCTTTATTATGTACTTTGTAATAAAATACAACTAATATTTTACATGGGTTCACCGTAATAAGTTCTCAGATATAGACCAAATCTATTTTGTTTGGTTTTGCTGCCTCCTTAATATCTTCTGCTCGTACTACTAATGTAAAACCTCAACTTTTTAGCGAGCTATGGAAAAATGGTGGAACCCCACCTTCTCAAGGTGGAGAGGCAACTATAACCGCAATGTCGCTTCTTGCGAAGGGTCAAGACTGCCCACTAACAGCGCTAAAAGCACGCTCCTACGTAATATCGGGTTGGTTGTTAAGGTAATATCGCCAAACTGCCTCATGATCAAGATATGCAAGCTCAAAGCAATGTTGTATCTCAGGCCTGCATACAAGTCCATTCCCTAACAGAGGCCCTTTGTGAAACAAGGAGAAACATTGCTCAATGTCGCCAAGATATGCATGGTTTTGAAACCGCATAATCGACATTTGCTATGTTGTTCAGAGCCTAGGGAAATGAAGGCGAGGGTTATGGTGCTCCATCGACAATACAAAGATGAAAACGTAATAACCAGTCAAATGAACTGAGCTTCAACTCTCGTGGTGCATTCATCTGCTAGGATCTAAGTTTTATGCCAACCTTCCTTTTGTTATATAGTTGTAATTTGTTTTGGTGCGATACAAAATTTATTCTTAACGCCTAGCCACCGTTGAAGAAAACAGCAAGCTCATTTTGTATAGTGTAGGTGTTCTATATTTGCACCGTGGCGATCTTTGATGCCGAGTGGATGTAATTCGTAATCGCCTTTAATAGCCTAGCGTTAGTTTCGCCTTATTTATTTCTAGTCCTCTTTTTCCTGGTTTGTTAGTGGTCGAACTACCATGGGCTATATACGGGCAGAGATCCATGGGTCTCTACGGCCATCGATAAATGGGCCTATAATCGGTGGGCCTCGCCGTCCGATAAATGGGCTCAGAATCGTGGGCTTCGCCGTCGGATAAATGGGTCACATGGGCCGAATCGGCGAATTGGTATCGCCCAAGACAAGAACGGCCGTTAACATGCCGAGGATCGCAGGCTTAATTTGCATGCATAACGGTCGTTAATGGGCCGTAATATAGGTCGGCCGAAACGGCGAACGGGTTAAAGTGCCAAACGGGCCGATTTCCCATTAAATTTGGCCCATTAGGGTAACAGCCGAATGGGTCGATTTTGCCAGGGTAATTTGGCCCATTTGGGCAACAAAAGAACGGCATTTCCATGGGTAATTTGGCCCATTAGGGGAACAGCCAAGAACGGGCCAAGTAACGAGGGAAAAAGGAGCCAAGAACGTTTAAAAATAGGGAAGTAACACGGCGAAACGCCCATGTAAATCACAGTCAACGGGTACAAAGAAAATTACTGCTCATTATGGGCTAGAGTCAGGGGCTGGAAAAGAAAAGGCCCATATGGGCCGAAGACGCTTGGGCCATACATGGCCGAAATTGAAATGGGCAGGTTATTCGACGCCCACATGACGTTGTTATTTTTTAGGGCCTAACGGGCCGTGAGTTAACGGGTCGAAATGGGCTATTTTTAAAGAGAACGAATAAAGTTTATGGGCCGCCGTAACTTTTACCAAGTCAAACGGGCCGCTTTTGTGTTAAATGGGCCGTGGTAAGGCACGGTAATATCATAGGCGCCTATCCACCCAACGACGAGCGACACGTTTTGTGCGCCAAAAGAATTTTACACGGGAAATATCCCATTGGTCGGGTTAACGTTATCGGATCCAAAATCGACCTTTAGCTTAACGCATTTCGTTATTGGGATGCCACGGGCACCCTTGACGCACTTCGCGGAATGATTTATCGTAGGAATTCCACTTCCGTGATGATAATTTTCGTAATGTCATGGAACACTTCGAGTTAGTATGACTATCTTGATTCTTATAAATTTGTCATGGATGACATGCATGACAAAAACGCAACCCCCGGGAAAACAATCATCACGGAAGTGTATTTTTTGTAGTGGTGTCATACTAACACTTTTGACACTTCCTTTCTTTTGTTGTTGTTTTATTCACCTTTCATTATATGGCAAAGGCTTTCTCGATCCCTTCCCAAAAAATGCATAGTAAACACTTTATAATACTTGCAAACAAACATTGCTTTGTTTGTATCTGAAAATAATTTTCAGTTCCATGAATATCATATAACTATCCCAACTTTCAAAGTTTGGGTTTGGAAGCAAACATATTCCACTACCATAACATAATTCTAGCTTTTGGATCAAGGGCTTAGAGTCACATGATCCATAGCATTAGTGGGAGGATACGGAAAAGGTAGGACAAAGTCCTTCAACACTTTTGAGGACAACCTCAAATTACGCTACCAATCATAAAGTTTTAACCGAATTTAACAGCTACTCAATTTTAACAGGAAGGTGGAAACGCGAGCCATTATTCTACAACTATTCGCAAGCACTTAGAGGTTCTAATTAATTGCACCGAGAATTAAACATGTTAATTCAAAAAGGCCCCCACTCAAATCAATATCTCTCAAAATAGATTATGAGTGACACAAGATCCATTCAATTCATCGCCATAGAATCATCATCTCATAACGGAATTTTAATCGGCAGGCCAACTTGCCGATCACATTCTATGTGACTTTGCTCATCTTTCGATGCGGTGTTCGAGCTCGGACGATCCTGCCATGAATGTGAAGACAACCAAGGATCTTGTCAGGTTGACCACCCGACTCACACTTTCTAATCGCTCAACTAGCATCCATGGCGCACTTAAAAGATAGGTGCCGGACGGTGCTACACTTGGGAAAACACTAACTACTTGATATTTTAGTGAGAGATCACCCAATAAAAAGCAAATCAAGAATCAAAAGGGTATCAAAGGGATAAAACCTCTGCAATTCATAATAGCATGATATGGTATAGCCCTTTATGACGGAGAAGTCTTTCATTCCTTCATCTTCGCATTCACGCCGGTGTTCACCTTCACGAAGATTGCCACCACCCAAATGCAGATAATATTCATCTCTATAGCTAATAAAATAAGTGCATTACTTAAGGGTGACACGAGGTCATTAAAGTGACAATCATATGGCTCCAAATCATTGAATCATGACACGAGGTCATGCTAATTACATCATATAGTCATCTCATACATAATCAAATTGAATATGAGCATTGCTATACCACATCACATGCACATCCCGCAAAACCAAGTTAGACGCCTAATTGGTTTATGCAAAATTTTATTTTTGTGGCTTCTAAGGTTTTGACTTAAACCGGCTACCAACGCTTTATCATCAAGTATGATTATTCAAGTTTCTAGATTAACATCTGGTGTATGAAACACAGATAATTAAATCTCAAGCCCCATACTAAACTTTCCAACACATGACCCCCTCAGATCATATCCGCAATGCCCTTTCATCTGTGAATTTCATCTTTTTTGACTATGGTAGAACCCAAAGAACGATATACTTCCATGATCAATCGTGATCACAGACACGTAACTTTGTCAAATTCCACCATGCTGTCTCGAGATTGAGCAAACACAAATTTAGGGAACAAGAACGCGTGTAAAGGTTTTATCTCACCCGATAAATAATTTTAGCAATAGATCTCATCTACTACCTAATTATATTATGCAATACCATACATCTCCATGTATTCTAGATCAAACCGATTACGATAGCACGGCTCTTGATGCCATTGTAGGGTAACGATCGAAAACAAAATTTTCCGACCTACACACCAGCCTGGACACTATGGAGACTCTACATGGTTTGATCTTTTTTGTACTAACTCAGAGCGCAAGGAAGTAGAGTCGATGACGACGGCGTGCAATCCTAGCTAGGATTTACAACCTCCCAACCGTGAGGATGTATACCTCATCCGCCTCGAGACACCCTTGAGGAGGTCGAAAGCCCCGGACGGTGTCGGGACAGCCCTTCAGAGGACCTTCAAACTCAACGGTAACTCGGACATTCTTCGAGGACCTTAGAAACCGGACGGTCACAGAAACCCTTCAAAGAATCCACGGAGACGGTGCCCGAGGTTACAGGCGGCGCCCCCTGGCGCCCCGCCTCGTGGGCCACCCTAGGGTTGTGCTTTCTTCACCGCAAGAAAGCTAATTTTCAGAAAAAATTCCTAAGGTGTCAACAATCGAGTTACGGATTCCATATATACAAAGGTGAAAAGGGGAAAGAGCATGTAAACAGAGAGACAAGAGACAACTACCTGAGGGTCCCCCCACACACACCATGGAGACCATGGACCAGAGGGGAAACCCTTGTCCCATCTAGGAGAAGGTCAAAAGAAGAATAAGGAGGGGGCCTTCCCTCGCTCCTGGGGACCCGGGCCATCATCACCCGGATTTTAACCAACATCTATGCCATCTTCACCAACATCTCCCCATCTTCACCAACATCTCCATCACCTTCCCCCATCTACAACGGTCCACCCTCGCAACCCGTGATTCTACTTGAACATGGTGCTTTATTTCATATTATTATCCAATGATGTGTTGCCATCCATGATGTCCGAGTAGATTTTCGTTGTCCCATCGGTGGTTGATGAATTGCTATGATTGATTTAATTTTCTGTGGTTATGTTGTTGTCCTTGGTGCCCATCATATGAGGGCCCGGATCAACCTTAGGGTTAGTTGTATGTTGATAGGACTGTATTGAGGGCAAGAGTGAAAGCCTACCTCATAGAAAATGCATACGGGATAAGGGGACCAATATATCTTAATGCTATGGTTGGGTTTTACCTTTGAACGTTAGTAGTTGGTATGCTTGCTAATAGTTCCA
>JAHIAM010017365.1:0-11481 GCA_021605205.1 Aegilops longissima | reverse complement strand
TGGTAATGCCGAGGTGAACCTTTGGGGATAAGAGGTGGGCACAGTTGAACGCTATTTCCATTCCGAGTCGGAACTCGGAGGAATTGTTTTGGCCCCGTGTTCGGGCCGGTGAGCCGCCCCGTCTTTCCCTGGCGCCTCCTCCCCTTGTGTTCGGGTTGAGCTTGCTCCAAGACCCAACAGTTTTTGTTGGTATGATTACAGGTTTTGGATGACCGTGAACTGCACCCGGGCCAATATCCCTCAAGGTGGATGGTTGATAGCCTCCAACGATCTATAATTTTTGATTGCTCCATGCTACTTTATCTACTGTTTTGGACTATATTGGGCTTTATTTTCCACTTTATATTATTTTGGGACTAACCTATTAACCGGAGGCCCAAAATTGTTTTTTGTATTTCGTGTTTCAAGAAACGGAATATCAAACGGAGTCCAAACGGAATGAAACTTCGGGAACGTGATTTTCCAACCAACGTGATCCAGAGACTTGGACCTACCCAAGAAGGGGCGGTCACAGGGGGGGGCCACTGGGCGCCCCTACCGTGGGCCCCCAACCCCACCACGATCCTTCCTCCTATTTATACCTATGTACCCCAAACATCGAACAGGAGCCAAAAACCAATTCCACCGCCCAACTTCCTATATCCACGAGATCCCATCTTGGGCTTGTTCCAGTTCACGAGGGGGCATCCACCACGAGGGCTTTACATCAACACCATAGCCTCCGGGAAGTGTGAGAGTTTATTTGACCTTCGGTCCATAGCTAGTAGCTAGATGGCTTTTTCTCTTTTGGATCTCAATACAATGTTCTCCCCTCTCTGGAGATCTATTCATGTAATCTTTTTAGTGTGTTTGTTGAGACCGGGAATTGTGGGTTTATGATCCAAAGATATCTATGGAAAATATTTGATTATTCTCTAATTTTTTTATGTATGATTGAGTTATCTTTGCAAGTCTCTTCAATTATCCGCTTGGTTTGGCCAACTAGATTGGTAGTTCTTGCAATGGGAGAAGTGCTTAGCTTTGTTCAATCTTTATGTGTCCTTACCCAAAGGAATAAAGGGTTGAAGGCACATTTGTATTGTTGCCATCGAGGATAACAAGATGGGGCTTTTTATATTGCATGAATTTATCCTCTACATCATGTCATCTTGCTTAAAGCATTGCTTTTTAACTTAATACTATAGATGCCAGAAGCCCAAATGAGTGGAGTAATAGTAGTAGATGCAATCGCTTCGACTACTTGTCTCGGACGTGATGCCTATATACATGATCATTGCCTAGATATACTCATAACTATGCTCAATTTCCCCAATTGCTCAACAAGAATTTGTTCACCCACCGTAGAAAATCTATGCTCTTGAAGAAGCCACTAGTGAAACCTATGGCCCCGGTCTATTCTCATCATATCAATCTCTATTACTTTATTTACTTGCTTTGTTTTCCTTTTGACTTTTACTTTTCCCATCTTTATACCAAAATACCAAAATATTATCTCTATCGATCTCACTTGTAAGGACCGTGAAGGGATTGACAACCCTAATCGCGTTTTTAAGTAGCTATCATTTTGTGCAGGTAGAGGACTGTGCGTTCTCCTCGGGTTGATACCTTGGTTCTCAAAAACGAGGGAAATATTACCTCTTGCATCATCTCTCCTCTTCGGGAAAACCAACGAAGCTCAAGACGAGCAAGAAGGATTTCGGCGCTGTCGGGAGGCTCACGAAGCAAGTCACATACCAAGTACCCATCAAATCCCTATCTCCGTATTACATTATTTGCCATTTGCCCTCATTTTCCTCTCCCCACTTCACCCTTGCCCTTTTATTTGCCCTCTTTCCCAATCTCCTCCTCTCTTTCTCGCTTTTTTCCCTTTTTGCTTGTTGTGTGTTGATTACTTGTTGCCATGGCCAAGATAATACCAAATTGTGTGACTTCAATAAATAATGATTTTAAATTGATTGCTCCTCTTAATTGATGAGTCTTGTGAAATCAAACCGCTTTGTTAAATTTGTTATGAAAGATCAATTCCCGCCTTCCTAGTGAAGATGCCGCTACCATCTAATAATTTTGTGATTTGTGTGATATGCAAAAGAAAATACGGATAAAATATTGTCAAATTGAAGTTACCTTTTCATTAGAGATCGTTAAAGTTTGGTTTTCATCTTTGCCTAAAAATAGTATTGATTTTTGAACAAGTGCAAAGATGCTTTTATCCTAAGTATTTTCCTCCCGCTAAGATTATCACCTTAGGAACGATATCATGAATTTTAAACAACTTGATCATGAACATGTTTCAATCTTGGGAAAGAATGAAATTAATGCTTCCAATTGCCCTACCTGGTTTGAATTTATGGATGATCATACAAAATTTTATGCCGGATTGAATTTTGCTTCTAGAAATCTTTTAGATTCGGCCGGAGGCACTTTTATGGAAATTACATTAGGGATGCTACCAAATTGCTTGATAATATTATGGTTAATTATTCTCAATGGCACAATCGAAAGATCTTCTATAAAAAGTATGCTATAGAAGAAATCAATTTTTTGAGGAAAAGATGGATGAACTTATGAAATTTTTCCCTAAAAATACTCCTTCTTGATCCTAATGATATGCCTTTATCTACATTGTTGAGAATAATAATGAATCTATGGATGGAATTTTGTTGGTAGGAATAGTTTTAAACAACCCGGATAGAGGGAATTTTAACCTAGGCCTTATCCTAGTAATCCTTTAATAATTATGGAAATTCCACAACAACTTTATGGAAATTTTAATAAGATGCCTTGAATTTGAGAATAGTGAAAGAGTTTATGAATTCACAAAAGAATTTTAATGCTTTGCTTGAAGAGAAATTTTAAAGTTGATGATTTTCTAGAACGTTGATAGAATTTCTCTTGAGATTGATTCTTTAAAGCTTAGATCTATTCCTCCTAAGCATGATATCAATGAGTCTTTAAAGCCATGAGAATTTCCATTGATGAGTGCAAGGAAAAACCCTTAGGATGCGTGCTTCCAAAGATGCCTTTATTAAAGGTGTCTTCCAATTCCTATGAAAATCAAGATGAAGATCTAAAAGTTATTGATGTTCCCCTATTAAATCTTTTGTTTTGTATGAATCTTGATGAAAATGAATATGATCTTCCTTTACCTAGAAGGCGTTCAAGAATTCGGAGTTTTAGATTTTGATGATGAAATTGAAAAAGTGGGATTGAAATAAATAAAACCAAGAGTTGCTAAACCCACTATTTTGGATCTCAAGGAATTTAATTATGAAAATTGCTCTTTGATTGTTGTATTTCCTTGTTGCAACCGCAATTCTCCTCATGCCTTAAAAAATAAGGCCTTTACCAACAATTGTTGATTTGATGCAATCTTATGAAGAAAACTTGAGTTGAAAGTTTTATCCCAGAAAACTTATGATGAGGGGAACCACCATTAAAATTAAAATTAAAGATTATGAGTTTCATGTTTGTGTGATTTGGGTGCTAGTGTCTCACTTCCCAAAACTTTTGGATTTCTAGATTTTGGATTTTGATGATTGCTCTCTAAACTTGCATCTATGGATTCCACTATTAAAAGTATGGAAGAATTAATGATGTTCTTATTGTTGCAAATAGGAATTATGTTCCCAGATTTTATCGTTTTGATATAGATTGCAATCCTTCATGTCCTATTATTCTTGGTAGACCTTTCCTTAGAACGATTGCAATTATTGATATGAAGGAAGGGAAATTAGATTCCAATTTCCTTAAAGAAGGGATGGAACACTTCCTAAAAGAAAAAAATTTACCATATGAATCTATTATGGAGCTACTTATGGATTGCCACCAAAGATGGCAATACCTAGATCTATCCTCGCTTTTATGCCTAGCTAGGGCGTAAACGATAGGCTTGTTGGGAGGCAACCCAATTTTATTTTGTGTTTTTTTTTTTTTCTGTTTAGGAATAAATAATCCATCTAGCCTTGTTTAGATGTGGTTTTATGTTTTAATTAGTGTTTGTGCCAAGTAGACCTATTGGATCTTCTTGGATGATAGTTATTTGATCTTGCAATTTCCAGAAACTTTGTGCTCAGTGCCCAATGTTAAAAATCACCAGAACGTGATAAAATACTGATTCCAATTTTGGCTGATCAATAAACAAATTGTCCAGGTCTTCTAATTTTGGTAAATTTTGACAGAAATTTGGTTAGTTACAGATTACTACAGACTGTTCTTTTTTGACAGATTCTTTTTTTGGTGTTGTTTGTTTTTTGATGAATCTATGGCTAGTAAAATAGTTTATGATCCATAGAGAAGTTGGAATACAGTAGGTTAAACACCAATATAAATAAATAATGAGTTCATTACAGTACCTTAAAGTAGTCTTTTGTTTTCTTTTCTAACGGAGCTCAAGATTTCTATTGAGTTTTGTGTTGTGAAGTTTTCAAGTTTTGGGTGAATTTTTTGATGGATTATGGAACAAGGAGGGAGATAAGCTTGGGGATGCCCATGGCACCCCAAGATAATCCAAGGACACCAAAGTAAAGCTTGGGGATGCCCGAAGGCATCCCTTTCCCCACTTCCATCGGTAATTTACTTGGAGCTATATTTTATTCACCACATGATATGTGTTTTGCTTGGAGGCCCTTTGTATTATTTGTGTCTTTGCTTGTAGTTACCACAATCATCCTTGATGTACACACCTTTTGAGAGAGCCAATGAATTGAAATTTGATAGAATACTATTTGCTTCACTTATATTTTTGAGCTTGATAGTTTTGCTCATAGTGCTTTACTTATATCTTTTGAGCGTGATAATTTTTGCTCTAGTGCTTCACTTAGATCTTTTAGAGAAGGTGGTGGATTTGTTTTAAAGAAACTTGATCTCTCATGCTTCACTTAGATTATTTTGAGAGTTTAATAGCATGGTAATTTGCTTAATTTAATATATTTATTCAAGATATGTGAAACTTTTTTGAGTGCTTGAATACTAAGATAAGTTTGATGCTTGATAATTGTTTTGAGATATGAAGATGGTGGTATTAGAATCATGCTAGTTGAGTAGTTGTGAATTTAAAGAATACTTGTGTTGAAGTTTTGGATTCCCGAGATGCACGATGGTGAACCGATGTGATGAATGAGCATATTTATTTATTGATTGTCTTCCTTTGAGTGGCGGTGGGACGACATGGTCTTTTCCTACCAATCTATCCCCTAGGAGCATGCACATAATACTTTGCTTTGATAACTTCTAGATTTTTGCAATAAGTATATGAGTTCTTTATGACTAATGTTGAGTCCATGGATTATAGACTTTTTCCCATCCTTCCACCATTGCTAGCCTCTAATACAACACACTTTTCACCGATCATACACCCACCATATACCTTCCTAAAACAGCCACCATATACCTATTTGGCATTTCCATAGCCATTCGAGATATATTGCCATGCAACTTTCCACCGCTCCGCTTATTATGACACGCCCATCATTGTCATATTGTAGCATGATCATGTAGTTGAATGTATTTGTGGCAAAGCCACCGCCATAATTTTTCATACATGTCACTCATGAATCATTGATATCCCGCACATCCGGAGGCATTCATATAGAGTCATATTTTGTTCTAAGTATCGAGTTGTAATTGTTGAGTTGTAAGAAAATAAAAGTGTGATGATCATCATTATTAGAGCATTGTCCCAAGTGGGAAAGGATGATGGAGACTATGATTCCCCCAAGTCGGGATGAGACCGACGACAAAAAAAAAAAGAGGCCAAAAAAGAGAAGGCCCAAATAAAAAAATGAGAAAAAGAGAGAAGGGACAATGTTACTATCCTTTTACCACACTTGTGCCAAAGTAGCACCTTGATCTTCATGATAGAGAGTCTCATTTTGTCACTTTATACTAGTGGGAATTTTTCATTATAGAACTTGGCTTTATATTCCAATGATGGGCTTCTCAAATGCCCTAGGTTTCGTGGAGCGGTTGGATGCACACCCACTTAGTTTCTTTGATGAGCTTTCATATACTTATAGCTCTAGTGCATCCGTGATGGCAATCCCTACTCACTCCATTGATATCTATTGATGGACATCTCCAAGCCCATTTGGGAGAAGGGCCAGGGTGGAAACCCGAGCCCCTCGACTTTCAAAACATCGGGCAATGCCTCAAGACCCCAAGACGAAAGCCCGGAGAGTCGAGAGTCGCCGAGCCTCCGCCGACCCAATGGCCTGACAAGCGACAAGCCAGCATTGGGAAGGCCTGGAGTCGGCCCCACCGCCCACCCCTGAAAATTACGAAGCGGATGGGATAAAGCCGCCGGCCCCCCCCTGCCATAAAAGAGGCATGGCCACAGGCCGATCGAGGAGATTGCCCCCGGATAGGCCATGCCTCACACCCTGGGCATTCCCACCTAATGGCCCGTCTGAACCCAAGAGGGACCCGTCGGGAGGCGAAAACAGAGCGCCAAAGACGGAAATGAGTCGGCCTCCAAGAGTCGGGGTTTTCCCAGGGCCCCTGGCATTAACGCAAAGACAGGAATGGCAAAAGGATCGGGCCAAAGGGAGGCATTTATGACCCCACCAAGCTCCCATTAAAGAGCGGGACAAAGTGACCGACCAAGATTTCCCACGGATGAGGGCGCGCCCCATGTTGGACGGCGGGCCCATAGTTGGGCCCTGTGGGTAGAAGACGGGCGATTAACACGATGGTCCCTTCGCTTAGCCGGATTAGATTGTTTCGGGGGTAGGCCTATAAACCCGGGCACCCATGCAAAGGGTTGAAGCTAGTAGTTTTGACACACACATAGAGGGAAGAGAAGAGCTAGCCGGCCTCTTCCCTTCCTCACCCCAACAGCTTAAGGAGCCATCTTGTACTCACCTGCATAGTGATCTGCGAGACCGCAGCAGCAAGAGGGTGTTATTCCTGAGAGCTAAAGCGGGTAAGATTGCCGGCGCATGTTCGCCATCCCGTTTCCAGCACCGCACGCTTCTACTCGCCTCCATGATAAGCCATCTTGGAATGTCGCACCCAACCCCGACATTTGGGCCCACCGGGGCTAGTGCACCGCCGTCCGAGACCGCTCGACGGAACCTCTTCCTCCCGGCGAAGAGCCAGCCGGACGCCAGACGGAGTTCGCGCCTGACGCCACTTGCATGGCACTGTCGCCTGGCAAGCTGTTTGTCGAATTTGTCGGCGAGGTTCGCCCCGACGAGCCTGATCCGACGCAGCATGGACGGCCCAGAGCCTCCTCGCGCCTCCTCGAGCAGCTTCACGCCGCCGAAGGCCGACCGAGTCTCGAGGGCTCCACCGACCCGGCTGGTCGATTCCGACACGCCGCCGACGCGCTCTCACCAACGGGCGGTTCATACGAGCCCCTCCTGCTGAGAGCGCGGAAGCACCGCCACGGAGGTGCTCAATCGTCACAGCCGAGCCTTCGCGAGGGAGCCGTGACCTCTCGACGCGTTCTCGAAGACCGACTTCCCATTCCGGAAGACTCCGACGCCGACGCTGAAGCGCCGCCCAGCCTCGTGGGCGACAGGTGGCAAGGCGAGATGCTTGTCGGGTTTACCACGCGAGATGGATCGCACCGGGCGTTCGCCGCCCGACGGGCCTAGCCGCTTAGGGCGGTTCCAAAGCAGCGGCGAGCTATCGCCACCGTTTGGGGCTAATCGCCTGTACGCCACGCCGCAGAGAAATCCGCGCTACCAGCGGCGGCATTAGCTGGATAACTTCGAGGGCGAGAGCCCGATGAGAGCAAGTCCAGAAGCTCGACGCTGCCGCAAGAAGCGGCCGGGCGCACGGAGGCACCGCGACGACAACACGGGCGATTTGCCTCGCCAAGATCAAGGAGCCCGACACCGAACCCGGCGCCCGTGGAAGAAAAACAAGGATCCGATCGGCCATAGCCGGACTACATCTCCATCGAAGCAACGAAGACGGCCGCCCGAGAGCGTGGAGCGGCGGACGATATCCGCCGCCCTCCCCGCAGAGAAAGGTGAGTCTCCCGCCACCCGCCGAAGATCCACTCGGCGACCGCTTTGGCCGAGAGGGAGTCGGAGGAGATGACCCGCCACCGGATCGAGCACCCACCGATCCCTTTAGCGCTGGAAGAAGAAGACGAAGTTAGCCGCCTGCCTCGACCTGATCCGAGACGAGCCCTTCCGCAGGATTCACACTTCGAGACACAACCAAATACACCGCCCTGAAGCCGGAGGACCTGCTGGACTACTCCACCGCCACAAGATAGCTTAATCAACAAGCGCGTGTCGAAAGTATGTTCCCTCATGCCCAGGCACGGCCCGACATGGTTGAACAGTTTGAAGCCCCGGCATCAACAGTGGGTCGACTTCACCGAGGCCTTTGTCCGCAACTTCCAGGCACATACAAGCGACCTCCAAGCCTCGCCAGCTTTCCTTGTGCGTAAGGCCCCAACGAGTCTACTGCATTACTCACGCTGGGCCGAGCCCTAACTCCCCAGGGAGTGCATGAGGTGCAATCGAGATTTCACGCCGTGCGAGAAGGCACCTCCTCAAGCACATGCTCCTTTGCGACGAGCCGAGACCTCGACGAGCTGCTAATCATAGCGATAAGACGCCACAACCTACCTCCATGAAGTCGGAGATCGCCGGCGACCGCAAGGTGGCTCCTCAGTCCCTGAACCCGGGCGACGCCAATGCGAAGCAGCAGAATGATCAAGCGCAGCCCGCAGCCGCTCCCAACAGCCGCAGTGGCGAATAAGACCAGCAGCCAGAGGGCAGCCTCCGCCAAGCAGCAGAAGGGCCAGGTCCAATTGCCGGCCTTCTTACGAAAGCGCTTCGATGGACCTCGCAGTTCCATACGCGCCAAGCTCAATCACACCACTGAGTGCCACGCTCACCAGATCGCCAAGGAGACGGCCTTGTCCTCCTCCGTCCCGGGTCATCCACCACCGCCCAAAGAGCCTCCGTCGGCCAATCGACGCAAGACAAGACGAGTACCCTAAGAGCATGGTGCCTATGTAGTGTTTACCAGGGTGACGATCGCCAGCAAAAGCAGCAAAGAAGAAGAAGTGAATGCAGTAGCATCGAACCTGCAATTCATGCACCGTCCGAGAAACCTATCGCTTGAGCCTGCTGATCACCCGAGGTGATGCCAACCGGCTCCTACGCCTTGGTCTTGGGAGCCACCTTGTCGCGGATAGGCAGGCCGCCGCTTCGCAAGTGCCGATAGACGGAGGCAAAGAAATCAACATCCTGCAAAGGATGCAATGGAGAAGTTAGGGAATCAAGCAAAGACAGCCAAAGACAATGGACAGGTTCCACGGAATTGTACTGGCCTTTCCCGCTCACCGATTGGCAAGATTCGAAGACGCCCTTTGGGGACAAAGATCACTTTCACGAGAGCCAATCTGGTTCGGGGTGGACCTCAAAGCCCTTACCATGCTCGCTGGCCGACATGCTCGCCGTTCATGGCGGTCCCACTCACGCCTACTTCAAGATGAAGATGCCGAGTACCAAGGGATTCTCACCAGAGCCGGGCGATACAGAAAGTCGCGCCAGGTAAAGCAGCCGGGCGGCCGAGTCCCCGGTGATCGAGCTGGAAGCTGCCCTTGATCGGGTTGGTAAATGGCCGCAAGCAGCCGAGATGTCACCCGACCCCAAGGAGTCGGGTCGAGGGCCTGCTCAAGCCGCCAAAGAGACCAAGAAGATACCCTTGGACCCGAGCACCGGAGAGATATTACGTCGAGGTGCAAACCTCAACAGAAATAGGAAGGCGAAGCCTCCGATTTCCGTGAGAATCGGACATTTTCAGATGGTCCCCTAAAGACATGCCAGTGTACACCGGAATTGCCGAGCACAAGTTACATGTCCGATCTATTGGAAGCCCGCCGCAGCCCTTGCCGCTTCCCGAAGAGAAAAGAAGAGTTGTTGGAGAAGAGATAGCCCACTCGCAGCGGTTTCATCATGGAAGTGTTCTTCCCAGTGGTTAGCAACCCGGCTTGGTACTAAAGAAGAACAAGGCGGATGTGTATTGACTACACAAGCCTCAACAAAGCCTGCCCCAAGGACCCGCTTTGTTTGCCAAGAATTGATCAGTGATAGACTCCACACCGGATGCAAGTGTTGAGCTTTTAGATGCATATTGGATATCACCGATCGCTGAACCTGCCGACGATTGAAGACCGCCTTCATCACGCTCGCTTGGAGCCTTCGCCACCGACCATGACGCTCGGCTTGAGGAATGCCGCGCCACCTTCAGCCGCTGATGCGTATGCCTCACAGCTTGAAATGCCCACGCTCACGGACGACGTGGTGGTGAAGACGAGAAGGAGAAACGCGTTGGAAGACCTCAAGGAGACCTTTGAAAATCTCCATTCCGCATCAAGCTCAACCCAAAAATGGCCTGAGTACCGCCGCCAGCTCCTTGGCTTCCGGTCTCGAACGCAATAGAGTGCAACCCCATGAAGATCAAGGCGAGAAAGGATGGAAGTACCCGATCGCTAGATGTGCAAAAGTTCACCACTGCTTACGCCTATCACCGATTCATCACCGGGCGAAAGCTCTTCCTCCGATCACCGAAGAAGACCACCTTCTTCGAATGGAACTCCAAGGCGACGGCTTTTCCGCTTGAAGAAAATGCTGACTACTCCCCAAGGTTGGCGGTCCGACTCCAAAGGAGCCCATGCCTCAGATATTGCCGCCACCAGCAGGTAGTCGACTTATCGAGTTGAACGCAGGAGAAGGCAAGGCGCCACCGTCCGAGACCGGTTTATTACCCGAGCGGCAACGTCACTTCCGCAGAACTACCCCACTACCGTAAGATGTGTTACGCTGCACTTTGCCGCCAAGAAGTTGGCCTTACTTTCAAGAGCATCCAATCATCGTGGTTTGCACGGCCCCACTAGCGAGATCATCTAAGCCGAGATGCTTCGCCGAGTGGCCAAATGGGCCATAGAGTTAGCCCCTCACACCATCTATTACCAGCCCCAGACCGCCATCAAGTCGGCACCGGCCGATTTCTCGCCGACCGGGCCGAGACCCAGATCGCCGCCAATACCGACTCCACCCATTGGCCGATGCACTTTGATGGCTCCAAGATGCGACCGCTTGAGAGCCGCTGGTCCCACTTCCCCAAGGGCGACAAGCTCGGCACGCTGCAGATCCATTTCGCCACCTCCAACAACGCCACCAACACGAGGCGCTTTATTCACGGCTCGCTTGAAAGAGCTTGGCATTCCGGATCCTCGTTATGGCGATTCGACTTGGTGATCCAACAATATCCGGCGATCGACGCCAAAGATGAAATGGCGAAGCTACCGCTTCGGCACAGAGCTGAGTGGATATTTTGAAGGGTGCGAAGTTCCTCCACGTGCCAAGAAACGAAACGACCAGGACACCGGAAATCGGCCCACCCGCCAGTAATACCATCCCGCCCCCCCCTCGCCATCCTGCTGCCATCACCAGCTATTTTGTCCCTCAAGAACCACCGACTCCAAAGCCTCAAAAGGCCCAAAGCCGGGAT
>JAHIAM010017364.1:0-10342 GCA_021605205.1 Aegilops longissima | reverse complement strand
CTATCGCTTACCATGTAAGCTATCGCCTGTTTATACGATAACTATCTCTTACTTATGTCCAATGAAACCTTTCAGATGCCGCTCACACTAGGACACAATGTACAACCCCGTAATCTATTTGTGGAAGCAAGGCGCCATCCATGTTACCAGATGGTAGCAGTCAGAGGCAACACCCGGAGAGCAGTCCGAGCACGATATTATAGTGCTTGAGGCTCTACTAGAGGCGTAAAGAGATGGTGTGGCTGCCATGAATGAGGTAATCTTTATCTTGAGGCTGGAAATTGGAATTAGCGGCACGATTATGCAAGCAACCCAAGAATTGGAGGAAGTAAGAATGTTGCATTTGAAGACGGAGGAGGTCTCATTGCTTCGCTATCTCGTCAAGGTAATCCCGGTTCTTCTTTAGATACCAGTTGAAATTGTCATTAGATTATTGTACTTGCATGTTGTGTCATGTCTCTCGAATGGATTATGTTGCAAGACCCCTATGTTGTCCATGTGTTGTAATGATCCGAATTTTTAGGCAGGTAATCCTCAAGATTGTATGATTGACATAAGGTGAACTGTTTTCATGTGAGCATATTGTATTGATGAAATAATTGTTCGAATCGAGTGTATCCAACCCATCAATTCAAGATCACGACATTTCCAAATCATAATCATATATAAAGGTGGAATAAATCTTTGTTGTGGTTTGAAGAAATAAATAAAAACGATAATTATCTGTGGATATTTGTAATCTAATACAGATTGATTTGAATTTAGTTTGCGTGTCCTGTGGCAAACGTGAATGCTAATTCTCCCAAGTTTTAAACGGTGCTAAACGCCCACTATAATTTGTGGGCTGCCCAAGCAAGTGTTTGAGATGGAAATTATTGTCTACCCCGACACTTGACATCCTTATCGACCGGATTTACACTCATGCCGATAGGGGTAGACTAGTAACTTCAATCGACATGACACGACGGCCTCCGAGCCCATTCACACGGTGGGCGCCAAACGTATGCAAAACACATTTGATTCAAGCTCGTCAAGACATGTGTCCTTCCTCCATTTCCCATTCATACATGGTGGGCGGCAAACAAACTCTCATCGTCCAAATCGATGTAGGCTAATATTTTAAATAGTGGCGATGTAACTTCCATCAAACGTGACACAACCGCCTACCGCAGCCCTGCTCATACACCATGGGCGCCAACTGTATGGAAAAACACCTCTCCTCGCCTCAAATAGTTACCGCAAATATTTGGGAGATGCGAGATTACCGCCCTATCCCCAACCGACGCTGAAAATTCGAAATTTTAAATGGGGATAAGTTCAATTTTCCCCATTTTAGAGAAGCGCCCCAAAGTTTCAGATCCCTCCTCCATTTCACCATTCATACACCGCCGGCGGCACGACAACCTCTCTGACTGCGCCAGCCTCCGTCCGCCACCCCATCCTCCACCTTGCCGAGCCGCTACCCTACCTCTGTCAGCCCATCAAGAGATGGACATCTCTCATCCACGCGCTGACCAGATCCTTTCATCGCTTCCACTCACCTTCATCGGGCGCCTGCCGTTCACCTTGTCGTTGCCGCCCTACAACCGCTTCGCCCACGGCAATAGGATATATCCCCGACCGCCATCTGCCGCCTAAAGACTTCTTCCCGCCACCGACACCATCGCACCCGCAGCACCTCAACATATCAAGATAGGCCTACACGGCATCACAAGAGAGGTGGTACTCTTCCATATGTGCTAAGTTATTGATCTCACCCGAAAATAGATCGTAATTTGTTTACTATACTTTTCTTGTCCGCATCAAATCGTAGTGGCTAGTTGAAAGCAAACATTGGTCATGGGTAGCTTTGTCCGTTTGCACCTTCAGATCCTGCCATGGCACGACACTATACTCGTAAATCTTATGGTTTCCCCTTTATATTCACTACCATCATCGTAGGTGCTTCGTGGTCATGCTAGCACTGCTCCTCAAGACCTCAACCCAAAGCTTACGTGTTGAATACTAATCTGATATGATGCTCATATCACAAAACAGAGAACGCTTAATTGGTCACCTAATGTTCCTATATTCGCTTGGAAAAGCATGTGCGCCACCCATCGTCCAGCTAGTTCCACTTTCCTGATTTTTCTCTTGATGCTTAGGGTTTTCCCTTTATATACTCTACTATGATCTCATGAGGTGCTTTCTCGTCGCACTAGCATTACTCCACCCTTCAAGCTAAACAATGTAACACTCGTAATTCAAAGCTTAGTTGTTCAAATATGATTGTGATATGATACTAATATTAGTTAACCGACACATTTAATTTGTTAGCTAAAGGTCCCACTTGAGTTTCCAAATGCATGTCGCGACATATAGAGAGACAACATAATTGCATTTCTTTGTCACTTTTGACCGCATTTTCTTGTCCATACCAAATCTTAGTTGTTATTTCAAAGCAAACATCAGTTGCAACTACCCTTTATGCGCGTTTGCAGCTTCAGATCTCCATCTAACGCCACGGTCAACACTGTACTCATCATGCTTATGTTTTCCCATTTTATGATGACCACAATCAGCTACGTGGTTCGTGGTCGTAATAGCACCGCTCCACCCATCGAGCTAAACAAGCTTAGTTGTACAAATTCATATCGATATTATTGCTGATATTAGTAAACCGAGAGATGTTTAATTGGTGAGCTAAATGTTCCTACTTTAGTTTCAAATGCATGTGAGCCACATATGGAGATACCGAAAGAATAGTATTCGCGGCGCCTGGTTCATCATGGTGGCCAACCGACATTGTATTGAAAGACTTGTAGTATCTTCAATCTGCTTGCTCTTCCGCTTTCTTTAAGATGATACTTCTTCTCTTGCGGTCGACTAGTCGGTCGAGTTGTTCTCCTTAGTATATTTTGAATCTACAGTCAGTCGATTTGTTCTTCTTTACCATATGTTGAAGCTATCATCGTCAAGTGTCATCACTCGAGCTCTCATATTTTGAGTAGTAGGCCACATTATATTAATGCACACAACAAATTACAGCATGCATGGCATCTTTTAAAAGAATTGCAGAGATAGCACAAAGGGGTTTACAGGAGGCAAGATGGATTAGAATCACTTCGCATTACAAAGAAAATCTCACTTGTTTTTATGTTTTCATGCATGTCGATATTGAACATTATCAAAATGAATATGAGAATGGGCGACGAGAGGAATATTATGAACGATCCAATCGCTAACAAACTTGGCATGGTGGAGGATGGCCTATCTTATTCACCCATCAAGGTGCTTGCTCTAACTTTGCAAAGTTGTATTGGTCGCACTTATTTTCATCCTGACCTCTTGCATTACTTCTACTTTGTTACACCATCTCGCTTAGGTTAAGCATCATATATGATTATATGCCATACATATCCATTTTCTGTACTCTATTCCATGTGTCGTCACACTATGTTTTTCCAACAAATGTTGTTCTTTCGTAATAGATGTCCAAAAGGAAGAGGGTGAGTGCGGATCCTCAAGGAGTACAAACTAGGTATTTGGAAAAGGTAGTGATACCTATTAAATCAGATAGATCAGCAGCCACGTAAAACACAGGCCCAACTGTACCACACTTTACCCCTACTCCAAAGGGCTAAACCCTATTAGAACTCGGCCGGGAGCCCATGTGCATCTGTCCTATGATATCAATTCAAAATTTGAACTCCTAAATTTCTGCTTGTGCCTTACCTTGTCTATTGTATGAAAACTAATTTCAGATGAATCTCCTTGCTCAAAGGATCATACGATCTCAAGACAATAATGGCTCTGCATTGCTTTGCCAAGACTCTCTCTCCTTTTGCCTTGTAACGTTGTACTTAATTAATTGCTATTTGATTATGTATCGTCACCGCACCGAGCTTCATTATCCTCTATTTCTTCTAGTATTATTTGATCTATATTTACTCTTTGCAAAATGTAGAATAATGGCAATTTTATAAAGAATTTTCTTTGGGAATTTATTGAATTATCCTCGCCATCAACATGGAGAAGGGCTTTGTCCAGCCTGGTTAACATGTAATTTAAGTTCATCCTTCTCAAGCCTTCAAACTTTGTTCTAGTATAGATTTGGATAGGCATCATTTCTCCCAAGGCGGGAGGCGCGTGTTTGGTTGGATGAGGTGGTGGATCTGGTCCCGGCGACCGGATCTCGCCGGAGCGGGAAGATGGCGGCGACGGCGTGATCGCGACGGCGTAAGGGCTGTGGGCGCGGACGCCGAGGAGGGGGCGGCGCCGAGCTAGGCAGAGGAGGCGCAGCTGGGCGGCTGGCGAGGCAAAGCGGGCGGCGCCGATGGTCTGGGCGCGAAGCGCCGGCAGGGCGACTGGGCGCGGTGGCGCGGCGGGCGGCGGGGCCCGCGAGCTGGGCTCGGCGCCATGGGCGGCGGCGGCGCTGTCCTGGCCGGGAGGGCTGCGAGGCGCAGCGGGCCGGTGGCGGAGGGAGGGCGCGGGCCACGGGGCGCGAGGGGAGAGGCTGAGGAGGCGGCGGCGGACGTGTCCGGCGCTGGCACGGACGCTGTCTGGACGCCTGGAGGAAGAAGAAGGCTAGGGTTTCGGGGATTCATCCGAAAATGGAGGGGAGGCACTTATTTATAGGTAGAGGGAGCTAGGAGACTCCAAATGAGGTGCGAGCCGCCACGCGATCGTGATCGAACGGCGGAGAGCATGGAGGCGAGTTTGCTGGGTTTTGGGCCACTTTGAAGGGTGTTGGGCTGCAAAGAGAAAGAGGGCTCATGTTACTGCTAACTGCTGGAGTATCAAACGACCTCCAAATGGCACGAAACTTGACAAAGCGGTTCTACCCGCATATACCAAGGCCGCTATAAACCTCGGTCCATTCCGAGACCGCTTAATATCCGCATACTAAAAGAGGTAAAAGGGAGCGCCGGAGACATAGGAGTGCCGGATTGCAAAACGGACAACGGGGAAAATGCTCGGATGCATGAAACGAACACGTATGCAAATGCGAAGCACATGATGACATGATATGAAATGCAGATGATGACGTGGCAAAGTGCAACACGCAAGCACATGACATGGCAACGACGGCGAATAATCAAGGCGACACCGGGCGATCGAATCCGGGCGCTAAACACTCCTCCACTAACAAGAGATCTCGTCCCGAGATCTTAGGACCGAGACGGAAGGGAAAAGGGATGAGGTGAAACAAGAACTCAAGAGAAGAAACAATGAATCGAGAGCACACGAAAAGAAGAGAGAAGCGACGAGAATGAAGAGAATTGAAAGCTCACGGAATCAAGATAGACTCTAAAATCACTCCGGTTAGAACAAGATAAGAAACGAATAAGATTGAAATGATTTAGGCAGCACTCCAACTGAACATGGAAAGAATAGAACATGAACTTGAGAGGATGGAATGATAGTTGACGAGAGGAACAACACAATGCCTCCGGAAGAATTGAAAGAATTGAATGAAAAGAACTTAGAAGGCAGGATTGAACGGAGTTGTTGAAAAAAATCACCAACGAAAAGAATAAGATTGTTGTGGACTTATGGATAACCTCTCAAAATTATGAGGTGATAACCAACCACAATCAGAAAAGATTAAATAGCTGAAAAGAACGAAGAAATGCAAAACTCCACTTCAAAAGAATACGGAGATTTAATTGCACTTCGAGATGGAAGAAGAAAAGGTACTTGAATTCCTCCAAAAGAATCTTGATGAACACTTGAAGAATGAATTAAATCATGACGAGCCACCGTGAAGAACTCCGGTAACAAAAGGATGATGAGATACAATTGAAGGATGGAAAGAATAAGGATTAAGTCTTGCGGTGATTTAGATGGAGGTTCCGACGAGATGGCCGAGGAAATTGAACTCCGGAAAAGAAAAGATGAAAACACATGAACTAGAATTTATTCATCACAAACAAACTCCAAAGGAAGGGATTACTCACTTTGAGGAAATAAGAATAAGATTTATTGTATGCTTATCCTCCATCAAATTAAATTGATGACAAACAATGGATTTTTGCAAACTACTTATTCTTCTTGAAAAAGAATTGAGAAGTGACATATCGCAAACTTGAGAAGGACTTCATGAAACACCGGTAGGTTGAAAAGAACGAATGGATTAAATATGATAAACAAGGAAAATAATCTTGAACGAACCACCGTAAGAATTCGGAAATGACTGACGAAATAGAATGAATCACCGGACAGAATTAGAGGAACAAATATGCTAGAGGGAATTTAGATGCAAAAGGACAAGGAGATCATGAGCTGATTAAAGAGCACTTGAACGAGGCACCGGGATAAATAGAGAATGATAACTAGAATGATGGCCTCCGGTGAAAAGAAATGAAAAAAAAACTCCTGACAAACTCCGGATGGTTGAGAAAAGAATATCTGACAAATGGAATAATTCGAGAGGATAACAAGAAACTAGAACCACGAATCTTCGAGAGAACGGACAAGATTTAGAGGAAAAACTTTTCTTCGGTCTTCAAATGACGACGAGAAACACCACCAAAATTACTGAGATACTCCGGAAGAATGGAAAGCGAATAGGTTGAGCCAACAATTTAAAGAATTTGAACGAGATCTTGGAAACGGCATGTGACTGATGGAATCCATTCTTACGTCCCACTTCAAAAAAAAACTTGAGAATACCTCCGGGAAAATCAGAAGAGTCAGGTAAGATCCTGGGAAAAGACCTGTGGGTTAGGGCCCACTAAAGAGATAACACCGTTGGAAAGGGATGTTGAATGATAGATGATGCACCGAAGAACTGAATATTTGACTGAGGTGACAACCTCGAATTAATTGAATGCAAACACGAATCTTCTGAGATGTCTTCCGAACTCCGGAATGATAAACTGGCGAGAGGCGAACGAGCAAGGGGAGAACATTTGAGCCGAGGAAAAGAATATGATCAACCCGAAAAACTTGAATTGAGTGCACCGGAAAAAGAAAAGGGATGAAGAATGACGAACGAGACGAGAATTCACCGGTTAAAATGATTGAGGGAAGACTGAAGAGGCTCCACACGAATGAAATTGATGGTCAAAAAGACCGAGGCTCCGGAATAAGAGGGTGGAGGGCGGGAAAACAAAGGCAACTTGAAGGGAAATCGATCAATATCTTGAAGAGAAACACCGTGGAAATCATTGAGGAGAGAGAGCAGAACTCGCATCTAGTAGGATGGATACTGATTATGGACTCCGTTCCGAGAAAAGGGTGGGCGGTGGGAAAAACAAGCACAACTAAGGATTGAACTTGGCAAAGATGAAGAGGCTCGAGTCAACTTGACGAGAAATGCACCGGATGAAAAGAGCCGAGAGCCAACGATCGAAAACCAATCAGGAACCTAAAGAAAAATTTTGAAGGAAGAGGAGTAATTCAAAACACCTACGCCAAGATTCCTTACCAGAGCGATTTAAGGGCTGAGGAGTAAAAAGAAATCCTACTCCGATATAACTAGACCAAAAAAAGTTTTCTTCTAGACTCAACAACGCCAAACTACACGATCAATCAAGGGGCTCCTTAAGGTCGGTCGAGGCTCGATACCAACTTGTCACGCCTAATATGCTAATTCTATCCAAAGGAACTCGACGGTCCCACCAAGGATAGACCCAAGATATTGAAACGCTTTTGCAAGGTGAATATCATTACATCAACATTACATAATAGATGGGTATATATACATAAGGCAAAAATGCCACAAGAATACATCAACAACATATACAAGATCAACATCCGACTATGGATGAAACATAAACGGAAACTCAAACAATATCCACTCCGCTAGCCCAGCTGCCGACCGAACCTATCCCCGATCAAGAAGCAGATGAAGAACTCCAACACAAATAAACATCGCCTCGGCCATGATCATCGTGACAACCTGTACCGCAACTGTACTGGTGTAGTAATCAGGAGCCACGAGGACTCAGAATCCCATTACCATGGGTATCAAGACTAGCAAAGCTTATCGGGTAAGGAAGAGGTAAAGTGGTGAGGTTGCAGCAGCACTAGCACGATATGGTGGCTAACATACGCAAATGAGAGCGAGAAGAGAAACAAAGGAACGGTCGTCAACTAGTAATGATCAAGAAGTGATCCCGAACTCCTACTTACGCCGACATAACCCGTAAACCGTGTTCTCCTATCGACAACCCCAAAAGAAACACTCACGTTACGCATACGGTTGGTGTATTTTAGAAGAGTTTACTTCAAGTTTACTACAACCGGATATTAACAAATTCCCATCTGCCACATAACCGCGGGCACGGCTTTCAAAGTTCAAACCTGCAGGGTGTCCCAACTTAGCCCATGATAAGCTCTCGCGATCAACGAAGGATATTCCTTCTCCCGAGAAGACCCGATCAGTCTCGAATCCGCACAAGACATTTCGACAAGCAATAAAAAGACCAACAAGACCTCCTGCGCGTCGACATCCCGATAGTAGCCGCCAGATCTTGTCTCGTGCCACGATCGGATGAGCACTACGCATAACTAGAACCAGCCCTCAAGTTTCCCGAGGTATGGCGCAAGTGGTTTCTAGTTTGGACCAACACTTAGACAAGCATTGGCCCGGGGCTAAATAAAGATGACCCTTGGGATGCGCGATTCCAAGGGAAAAAGGTAATAGGTGAGGCAAATGGTAAAACCAATGTTGGGCCTTGCTGAAGAGTCTTATTCAAAGCGAATCGTCAAGGGGTCCCATAAATCACCCAACCGCTTAGGGACGCAAAATCCGGGAACATAATACCGATATGACGGAAACTAGGGCGGCAAGAGGGGAACAAACACGTGCATAAGGCCGAGCCTTCCACCCTTTACCAAGTATATAGATGCATTAATAACATAAGAGATATTGTGATATCCCAACATAACCCTGTCCACCATGGAGCAATCTTCATCTTCACCTGCAACTAGCAACGCTATAAGAGGGGCTGAGCAAAGCGGTAACATAGCCAAACAATGGTTTGCTAGGAAGGGTGACAAAGGTTAGCGGTTCATGGCAATTTAGGAGGCTTGAGGAGCAAAAGATAGGTAGCGCAGCATAGCGATAGAGCAAAGCAACTAGCATAGCAATGATAGTAGTGAGATCCAGGGTAACGGTCATCTTGCCTGAAATCCCGCAAGGAAGAAGAACGAGTCCATGAAGAAAACGAACGGATGAAGCCGAACCAAGCGTAGACGAACGAATCCTCACGATCGCAACGAAACAGGAACTAACAAGAAGAAGCACACAACATACTAAACACACCACACATGAACAAGGCATGATGCACAAACAAGCATGATGCATGACAAAGCTACATGAAGCTACTCATGGCAAGAGATGATGCAAACAAGAACAACACGCAAAGCAAGTTTAAATGAAGCCGAACAACATATAACAATTCCGTAAGTCCTCATATGCAAATTTCGAAATTGGTCCAGATCTGAATAAACATTATGTTCAAGTTGTTAAACAGCAAGTTAAGATGCACCACGATGATCTACACGAAATTCTAGTCAAGTTACATGTAAAGTTCATTAGATTCGAGCTACGCCTAGAAGATATGAGCAAACAAGTCAAACATGGCATTGATGCGAAATGCATTCAAACATCAAGAAAACACCTCAAAACAAGGATGCAACATGATAATATGAAGCTACATGCAAAATCAAGCAAGTTTCATATAGAGCACACTCAAAACGGAGCAACGGTTCAACACATACACTATACAAGTTTGAAGGACAAGCTGTCCGTAATAAAGAATCTAGGCATATTGCAAGCATCAAAACAACATGCTACAGGACCTCAACATAATAACAAAATACATGGGCATGATGTACAGGTAAGGCATTGCAAAACATGAACAGTGAGCTATCTCCAGAAATCACTAGAACATGCTCAAAATGACATGGCAAGATTGCAAATAATAAAGCTCAGACTTAGCGTAAATAACATATGGTTGCAAAGTTTAGAGCTATCAAACAACATGTTACAGGAACTTATCATGGCAAACAAAGGCATGGCATGATACTACTAAATGCATAGAACAAAAGTCCCTTACTGACCATAAGCCACAAAGGATCACAAAATATGATGGCACCCATGTAAACATGGCAAGTTATATTAGATTCATACATGGCAGAACAATAAAGTAGGCATGTTGGTGAGCTTGAATCACTCACCACAGAGCAATACATGGCATGGAAAGGCAACTCACAGTAAGAAGACATGTTTAGGAAGTAAGCATGGCAAGAGAAGGTTCATAGGGTGCATGGATCACTAACAACAATCATGGCAACATTGAACTTCATGTTAACAGTCGACAAAGAACATTATTTAGCAACTTTAGAGCAA
>JAHIAM010017363.1:0-12195 GCA_021605205.1 Aegilops longissima | reverse complement strand
TTGAGTCAATCGAGCTCTACTTTTGCTATCAAATGTTTCCTGGCAGATTGTATAATGTTATTCAATTTTGCCTAGTTGTTGTGGTTGACCTATATGCTATGTTATTGTTCTTGCCATGTATGTCTTCTATGTCATGTCTTCTTGATGTATGTATGCTTAGTTTATCATTTGAGGCTCTGTAGTGAGTGCATTGAGCTTGTAAACATGCCATCTCGTTATCAGTTTTTGACATGCATGTTGCTGAATCTGTTAACTAGACTTTCAATATTGACATGGGTGTTTATATTTTCTAGTCCTTTTGGCTTATGGTCAGTAAGGGACTTTTGTTCTAGGCTTTGAGTAGATTCATGCCATGCCTGTTTTGCTATTTTAAGTTCCTGTAGCATGTAGTTTTGATGCTCTGAACATTGCAACCTGATGCTGTTTTTGCCATGTCCAGCCTGATTATTTTGCACTTTTGCCATGCTTGTTTGAACCTGTTATGATGTGAACTAGCCGTAGCTCAGTGCTCATCTTTTGTCGAGCATCATGTTAGATCACTGCCATGGCTTTGTTGAACGTTTGGGTGCAGTAGCTTAATTAATTGTTGCTTGCTAAGTGGCATCATGCTGTTAATGGCAGATTTGCGCCATTCTTGTTTTGTTGCCATTTGCAAACCGTGCATCCGATTCCGTGATCTTTATATCGATTTCAACCAAATCATCTCATCTTTCCAGTGGCATTTTTTCCAAGTTGATGCCTGGTTCATCATTTACCCCGGAGCCATATGCATTGCATATCCATCCCGCATATCATGTCATGTTTTGCATCATGTTGATTGTGCATTGCACCGTGATTTATTGTGGTTCCTTTGTTTGTTTGTTTTTGTAGAGTCGGGAGACGAGTACGTGAACGAGGACCTGTTGAGAACGGAGGATCAAGTTTCACAACTCGAGAACATTGCGCAAGATGACCATACCCGAAATCACTTCTATCTTTGCTATGCTAGTTGCTCGCTTTTTGCTATGCCTATGCTGCATGCCTACCACTTGCTATATCATGCCACCCATATTGCCATGTCAGCCCCTAACCATCCTTTTCCTAGCAAACCTGATTGGCTATGTTACCGCTTTGCTCATTTCTTATAGCGCTGTTGGTGAAGTGAAGTTTGTTCCTTGTTGAACATGGAGATGTTGTTCTTTGGAACATGTTTACTTGGGGGATATCACAATATATATCTGCTAAATTAATACATCTATATACTTGGTAAAGGGTGGAAGGCCGGCCTTATGCCCGTGTTTTGTTCCACTTGCCACCCTAGTTTCCGCCATACCGTGTTATGTTCCTTGATTTTATGCTCCTTACACGGTTGGGTGATTTATGGGACCCCTTGACAGTTCGCTTTGAATAAGACTCGCCCAGAAGGCCCAACTTGGTTTTACCATTTGCCACCAAGTTTTTCCCCCGGTTTTCCGGAGCCCGAGGGTCATCTTTATTTTAACCCCCGACCAGTTCCTTCGGGCCAACCGGCCAGGCCACCACGGGAAACTCGAGGCTTGGTTTTACTCGGCCCCTATCCGGATGGCCCCGAGAACAGATATGTGCAGCTCCTATCGGGATTTTGGGCACCGGGCGGTTTGCTGGTCTTGTTTTATTGTTCAAATGTCTTGTAGTCCGGGATTCCGAGATTGATCGGTCTTCCCGTAGAAGGAATATCCTTCGGACCGTGAGAGCTTATAATGGGCGGGGACACCCCGCAGGTAATATCTTTCAAAGCCGTGCCCGCGTTATGAGGCAGATGGGAATTTGTTAATGTCCGTAGAAAACCCAAAGTTGACCTCAATAAAAACACATCAACGGTGTAACTGATGGTCTCTTCCGGAGTCCGGAAGTGAACACGGTGTTGGAGTTATGTCCGACGAAGTAGTTCAGATCACTTCTTGATCGCTACTAGTTTCACGCCTGCTTTTGCTTTTCCCTCGCCTTTCAAGTAGCCACCATATATGCTAGTCGCTGTGCAGCTCCACTTTACTACTGTCCTTCCTATAAGCTTAAATAGTCTTGATCTCTGTGAGATTGCGAGTCCCCTGACTCAGAACTTCCAAAACATTGAGGTTCCGATGAGGCCGGTGTGATTCAACCGAGCTCAAGTGGGAGTTCGACGAGGAACGTGGTCACTTATGTGTCTTTTCCAGATGATCGAGGGTGCCAGCTGGGACGATTCGGGATCCGTTAGCATTTGGGGTATCTTTTTTATTTTGGTTCAAGTCGGACCTTGAGGTACTCTGATGGATGTTTATTTATGTATGTAAGTGGCAATGAAGCCAACTATGTATCCCTTAATTATTACATGGGTTGTGTGAAGATTACCTCACTTTGACATTGCTTTCAATGCGTTATGTCTAAGTCGGCCTTCACACGGGAGATATAATCGGGCAAGATAAGAACCATTCTATTGCTTAGGGGCAAGCCCCAAGACCAAACGAGGCCCGCCCATGTCCGCACTAAAGCCAAAGGTCATGAGGAGAACTTTTAAGAAAAGCACAACCGAGTCCTCAAAGGTGATTCAAGAGGAAGGGTGAAACCTCCGTGAAATTATGCCGACTAGGGCGACACCACGGCCTGGCCCCGAGGAAAGGCATTCGAAGGATTTACTCCGACGGTGAGATCCCGGACTTAGTCCAAAGATGCCGTTGTCGCCTCTTTAACGAGCCATATGCCACCCAATCGCCTCAAAACTATACCAATTACCCGGGGTCACCCGGGGGCTTGACATTTCCATAAAGGGGAACCCACAAAGGTATTTATTGGTCATGGTGGATAAATTCACCAAATGGATAGAGGCCGCCTTAAAACGGCAGACCGACCAAAGGATAGACTTTTATCCGGGTAGTACACCGCTATGGTGTCCCCCAAAGATCATCACCATAACGAACCTTCCACCCGGGAGGTTAAACAGCAAAAATATGGGCATCAAGCTCATTACGCCGCCTATCATCCTCAAACCAACTCAAGGAACGAGCAAATGGTCTAATAATGAGCGCATCAACCAGACTAGTGGGCCTCACGAAATCGACACGACCGGGTAGAGGATCGACCGCATGGGGCTGCGGAAACCCTAACCGTATTTCACCGGATTCCACCATTTTATGGTATAGGCGCAGGCGTTTTGCCCGACATCATTCATGACTCACCGAAAAGGCATTACGGAAAGAGAAGCCGAGTTGGATCGGAGGACAACTTGGACACATTGAGGAAGAGCGAGTCGCCAAGGCTCGCCCGATTCTATCAACAGAGGCTCAAGAACCAAAGGAAGCACGGGCCAAGACTTCAACGTGGCGAATGGTTCACGCCGGACAAGAAAAAGGAAAGCTCAAGCCCAAATGGAAGGCCCTTCATCATCGATCAAGTCCGACCGGAGCGCACCCTTTACAAATGCATCGGATAACCGACCGAGCCAACCCATGGAACGCCCCCCCACATTCTATGTTTGGCCCGGACTAAGAGTTCGCCCTTCCCATTCAAATTTTATTTATTTATTTCAGCATTTTGTTTATCTTTTCTTCCCAACCCTATTCATCCAAGCCTTAAAGGGTTTTACCGAACGTCACAAGAAATTGATTGCTACCCGACTCATTATATCGGGGCTTTTTTACCGGTTTAATTATACGGGTTTATGCCCAAAGACATTGTCAAGTCCACATGTACCTTTATTCACCATTATATGCATCGAATGACTTAAGTTTTGGCGTGGGTTGTTCGCCCGGCTTACCCCCACGCCCCATTGTTCGGCTAGGAGGTAAAGGAGCACCTCACATTGTTACGCCGGTCAGCCGAAATTTTACGGTGAAGAAAGCTAGCGTTTAAGGGAATATTCGGTGGTGACTTAAAAGATGATTTTTTATCCACTTATTTATCTTCCCCGATGTTTTCGCTTTTTTCGCATCCGACATGCACTTTAGGGCATGCCACCCCAGCGGAAAGGAACCCTTAACGGAACTATTCTCCTCGAAGATGTTTCACTAACCATGTAATATAACATAACTAGTTGGGCACTTGTCTGATAAAGCAATCGATGACCCCTACACCTGGTCTCCATGCATACCCGTTGTTTCATAACCGAGAAGGTATTCGACACACCGGACTCTAGGGTCCCGAGGTCGGCGTTAAAAGGTCGGCAAAGACAAACGATCTACAATCCGCTAGAAGGCATTTTGTATGTCATTTTGTAATACATTGTCAAATCGACCGATTGTATTCTTCCTCAACCTGCCTAACAAAGTTGTCTAATTTACATCCTGTTGGGAAAATTTGCCAACTCCACTTGGTCAGATACTAAACTCACAGGATCTCTTCCCATCGGGCCCCACAGTCCGACTTTGGCCATGTGGTTGGGATCCGCCTGTACCGCTGCCTTTACATGGCCCAGCCTCCCTGGCACCTTGGCGGCAGTCGAATCTTCCATAAATGGAAGCGCCAAGACTTCCGCAGCTTTCTCCGAAGCTCCCCAAGACCCTCGGTATGGAGAAGGCTGGCCATAACGCCGGATGACGCCATTATAGCCTGCCAATCAAGTTCGACAGTTGCAACAATTCGAAGTTGATAACCCGCTTATACGGCATCTCTCCGCAGGCGTACTCGTGAGCATACCCGACATATTCTCCAATTGACTTCCTCGCAACTCTTCTTTTCAAAGGAGTTCGCCAAGCACTTACTATATATGCCGCGATGAAGCCGCTGATTCTCCTTAACGAGCTCGACACTTGGCCCGAACGCCTTTCAGCTCTTCTCCAAGCTGGGCATGGGCATCCGGAGCTTGTTCTTTCATATCGCACCTTATGTAGCACCTCTCGCCGCCTTTAGTTGGCGCAGGTTCTTGCCTCGTCCGGATCTTGTCCGCAGCACCTGCAACGCCGCTTTTAGACTTAGCAAAGGCCAAACGCTACTTATCCTTCTAAATAATGCGTACTGTGAGAGGTCCTCGCTTCCTCCCGGCTGCATAATGCGGCCTCAAGTTGGGCCTTGCACTCTTGCAGCCCCGAGACAGTTGGGTATTCTTCTGTAAGATCCTCAGATTTATATGATCCTTAAATCAGTTAATATAACTACTTTAAGTCTCGGGGCCACCGCATATACAACTATTAAAATCTCTTACCCGTATGTCTTTTACATACCGCTCCGGGCTCGTAAAACTATCTTGAGCGGCACGAAGGTGCGCCCCGTGTTAAAGGCATTCAACGCTCTGGGAGAAGCACGCTCACGAATACTGTCGGCCGGCGCCTAGATTCAGGCACTTCCACCTCGACTTGGTGGCGACAGTTCGGCATCCTCCGCGGAGGAACGCTGCTCACACCTTGCGCTGCTTCCCTCCCCGACCAAAAGGGAGCCCCAGGTAGAGGTTGATTGACAACTTCCACGCCCACAGCCCGGGGACGCTTTTTTCCCTATAAAAGTCATGAGCACTCAAACGCTTCTAGAACGGTTTCTAAATACTGAATTGTGAGCTACACCTTTGGGCGACGCTTAGTCCAGCCAGCCCCTCTTCCGCTACTAGTCCGAATCGCCTTGTTGGTCAGCCACGGCTCGCTTCCTTAGGGCGCCCCACAGCCATCATATACGGTGGTCGAATAAAGGAAGGAATGACTGTATCGGGCTTTGGCCGCATTATCTGGGAAGCTGATATAGTCCGGATAGTCCGCCGTGATGGTGACTAAAACATTGTCCATGCTAAGTGGTGGAACACCTGCCGATTAGCTCCACCTTTATGTCCGGATCCTCTCGAGGCCGGATCCGGATCTCTCGATCCTCAGCGCGGAGCCGACTCAGCATTCTCCATAATCCGGCGCAGTTCCTCTGCTAAAAGAAGAACACGATGTAAGAAACTTAAGTTTCAAAAGGCACGGGTCGACACGCCGAGTGTTCACTTACCCAAGGCCGGGATTGTTCATGAAAACCCATTTAACGGGTTCGTCCAAGGAAATCCTCCATCTCCCTTATACAGCCGGACAAGATCGCCGCGATTCGGCCGATTTCGCCCTTTGCGCCATGAAGGTGGCATCGCCTCCCCGCTGAAATCCCACAAGGTGGCCTCATGACAGTGGCTGCACCCTCACAGAATGCATGTTGCCATGACTCCAATCATGGTCAACCGGCATGGGCCAAGAACCTTATTCGCCCATCGATAATGGACGCTCTTGTCTTCCTCCAAATGAGGGCTCTGGACGCCAACTAAGGCGCTTTCAAAGGAGCATTGCTGAACTCCGGAGGCCGATCCAAACAGGTCCGCAAGAGCGCCTTCTATATAAAACCATTCAAGGCCATTCGCGCCTTTCTTAGGGGTTCCGGATGGATATCCGTCCCTAATGCGCCATATTTCGCGCCGCCACTTGATATATGGACCCTCGTGAGAGCGGGTACAAGGCAAAACAACCTCTTCCACAACGCAAGTGGGGCTCGATGCCGTGAAAAGCTCAAGAAGAGCTACGAATCTGCAATATGCGGATTGAGGCGGGCGTGAGGTGATGGAGCCGAGTCCGAGAACCTGGAGCCCGGAGGAATGGATGTACAGGAAACCGAGCCCCTTATCGATAGGGGACGGCATACCCGCCCCCTTTGTTGGGATTAGGGTAACTCGCTTGCTTCCCACCTTTGTAGGTGGAGCCCGCTCAACCGAACCATGAAGGCCGGAGGGAGATATCCCCCATTAGGAGCTTCACCACTTCCAGCGAAAGAGCATCTCCTCCAATCTCCCGCAAAGGGCCGGAGCGCGAGAAGAGGAGCCGCGTTGACGGTCCATGATGGAATGGATTCTTGGTCGAAACGCCCGATGAGTATTTGCAGAGGAAGATGGTGATTTGGATCTGATTCTTGCCTCCTTATAGGCAGATTGTTCGCACAACTAGGGGTGAAACATAAAGACACCTCGCTTTTCACATTCGCACACGCATGGAAGAAGGCCATTATTGGCGGAAGCTCAGATGCACAACATTGATGAGGAAGCCGACACTGCTCGTAGGTACATGGAACTTAAGGAGAACCCGCTTTGCAACGCCAAGACTACACGATGCCGGACTTATCGCCATTGAAGCCGGTCTGGGGCTACCGAGGAGTCCCGATTAGGGGTGTCCGGATTGCCGGACTACATCATCGCCGGACTATCATCGGCCGGACTATCATCATCAACCGGACTCCAAGACTATGAAGATACAAGATTGAAGACTTCACCCCGTGTCCGGATGGGACTTTCTTGCGTGGAAGGCAAGCTTGGCGATACGGATATGTAGATCTCCTACCATTGTAACCGACTCTATGTAACCCTAGCCCTATCCGTGTCTATATAAACCGGATGGCTTTAGTCCCAGAGGATCACAATAACAACAACCCTTACAATCATACCATAGGCTAGCTTCTAGGGTTTAGCCTCCTTGATCTCGTGGTAGATCCACTCTGTAAACATCCACAATATCAATATCAATCAAGCAGGACGAGGGTTTTACCTCCATCAAGAGGGCCCAACTCGGTAAACATCGGTCCCTTGTCTCCCGTTACCATCCGCCTAGACGCACAGTTCGGGACCCCTACCCGAGATCCGCCGGTTTTGACATCGACACAAGGCTCGTCCAAAGGACCCTTTCCCTCCCTCGGATCGACTAAATCATCAATGCTACCGAGGGCACGATCATTGTGCTTCCTCGACGATACTCGGATACCATCAAATCAAGATGGCGGAGAAAGATCAGGCCGCAAAGATTCATTACTCCATATGGGCCATTCTGCTTCAACACAATGCCCTTCGACTCAAAAACGCGCAGCAATATATCATGCAGATGATTCAAAACATGTCCGCTACCCAGATAGGCAAAACAGTAGAGGCATACGAGATTATGTGGTCGCCAAGACCAAACACGCCGGAATTCTAGTAGAAGACTTGAGGGTGACATTCGACAACCTCCGAGCATATGACATTGCCAATCCAAAAATGCCTTTCGGCCATACCCGGAAAGCTCTTGGGCTTCATCAGATCCGAGAGGAATAAGCAAACCCGCCAAAATCCGAGCTCCACAATTGGATATTCCAAAAGACCTCAAGCAGATACAAAACTAACCGGATGCGAGGCCTTTAAGTCGCTTCATCTCCGTTTAGGAGAAAAGGCTTCCCTCTACCGCCCCTCCGGCAAGACCAACATTTCAATGGACGGATGCTGCCACCCGACTCAAAGAAATAAAGGCCATTGGGCAACAACCGGTTTCGGGCCCAACCCGGCGTAACCTATGTTATTATATATCGCAGCAACACATCAAGTTGTCAGGGGTACTCGCCGTTGAACGAGAAATGTATGCACAGATTCCCTTCAAAAACCAGGTACTACGATCCACCGCTCTAACTCCATGCAAATCCCGACCCACATTATCAAAAGATAGCGATTGTTTCATGGCATCCCGGTTGCACACTACTTTCAAGAGTGTTCAATAACGGTGGCCTCCCAATCCTCTCAACGATATTATAAACAATCGCGACGGAACGGGCAGGATTGCAAATGGGCTATCGAGTTTCCTTACCATTTGACATAACCTCAAAACCACGGCGAGCTATAAAGTCGAGGTTCTCGCTGACTTCGTCCCAATGGACCGGGCCAACTCCCCTAAAGAGTACCGCTCCAACCGGATCATGCATTTCGACGGATCCAAAATGTTTTGGTTTGGGTGGCCGCCCTTCACGCCCCCAACTAGAGACACAATCCAATACGATTTCAAATAAACATGGACTCCAACAACGCAAATTAACACGAGGCCCTTCTACATGGCCTCCGGATGGCAATTCCATGGGCATTCAACGCCTAGAGGTGCGCCGATTCAAACCTCGCAATATCCCAAGTAAATGGAGACCTTTGACGCTAAAGATCCAAAATGGCAGCTTACCGCAACGCCGGCCCTAAAATGTCACCGGTTCAAGGACTCAATTCCACCATGTAGCCCGGATAATAACCAGCAGCAGACGTTTAGCACGCATCAGCCAAAAAAGACGCCCCCTCCAAACATCTTCCTGAACGGCTTTTAAGCCATCCAGATAGGGAAGAGGAGTCCGAAATAAAACCGGAGCCACCGGATCACCTAACCTGCACCATTCTGACACAATCCGGCTCAGCCAATGAAATAACACCTTCAAAATAATGGCAGTAATTGCCCTGGGACAGTAACCATTCCTAGCCTACTTAATGCGGCAGAACTTCCCAAGACCAAAATGAGGCCCGCCGATAGTTCGCGATCTAAAGCCTACAAGGTCCATGAGGGAGAACTTTATAAGAAAAGCACAACCGAGTCCTTCAAAGGTGTATCTCCAAGAGGAAGGGCAAATCTCCGGCTGAAATTCACGCCGACTGGCGGGCACCACCCGGCAGCCCGGCCCTTGTAAAGGCCTTCCAGACAGGATTTTATTGGCCGACAGCCCGGCAGATGCTCAGACTTAGTCCAACGATGCGGCCTTGCCGCCTTTTGCTAATCAGACAATGCCACCCACCGCCTCAAAACTATAACCCATTACCCGCCGTTTGGTCCGGGGCTTGACATGGTTGGACCCCTTGGGGGAAACCCACAAGCACAAATACTTATTGGTCATGGTAAAATTCACCAAATGGATTGAGGCCGCCGGAAAACGGCCAGAACCGGACCGGTGATAGACTTCATATCCGGGTAGTACACCGCTTGGCGCCCCCAAAGATCATCACCGATAACGGCACAACTTCACCCACGAGGTTAAACTCGTGCAAAAATGGGCATTGCTCGAACGCTTCAGCCTATCACCCCCAAACTAACGGTCAAGTCGAGCGAGCAAATGGTCTAATCATGAGCGGCATCAACCCCAAACTAGTGCGGTCCTCAAGGAATCTAACACGGACCGGGTAGAGGAGCTCGACCAGACTGGGGCTGCGGACCACGCCAAACCGAATACCGGATTCACACCATTTTTAGGATACGGCGCAGGGCCGTTCCCGCGATATAAATTCATGACTCACCGTGCGCATGTACGGAAAGAGAAGCCGAAGTTGGATCGGCAGGACAGTTTGACGCTTTAGAGGAGGAGCGGACGGGCAAAGGCTCGCCCGCATTTTATCGCAGCAGGCTCAAGATATCAAAGGAGAAGACGGGCCAAAACTTACAATGTTGGCGAACTTGTTCTACGCTCCCACAAGAAAAAGGACAAACTTGCCCAATGGAAGGTCCTTCATCATCCTAAGTTCCCCGACCCGGGAGCATACCGCCCACGTAACGATCCGACAACCGACTCGAGCCGAACCCATGGAACGCAGGCCTCCCCAAGATTCTACGCCTAACGGACCCAGTTCGCCTCCCTCCCCGGCCCACCTTTTTATATTTTTTACTACTTTTCCCTCCTTCTTCCCACTTTTTTTCAATACCTTTTATAGGCTGATTTGGCTTTGTTCAAGACACACTTGATGTCCCCTGCACTCATTATACCGGGGCCTTCAATGGCTTATTCATACGGGCTTCATGCCCAATACATGTGTCATACTTCCGCATGTACCTTTTATTCACCATTTATGCATCGAATGACTTAAGTTTTGGCCAAGTTGTTCGGCCCTGCTTACCCCTTACGCTCCCGATTGTTCGCTAGGAGGTAAAGGGAGCACCTTCCGATTTAATCGCTGGTCACCGGATTGTACCTCAGATGGTGAAGCCAAAGCTAGCGTTTTAAGAGAATATTCGGTCGGTGACTTGAAAGATGATTTATTACTTACTTATTTATCTGCCCCCGGATGTTTTTTTTTCCATTTTCCAATCCGCATTGCACTTTAGGGCATGCCCCTGGAAAGGAACCCTTAACAACTATTCTCCCGGAAGATGTTTCTTACTAACCATGTAATATAACATAACTAGTTGGGCACTTGTCCGAAAAGCAATTATGACCCCACGCCTTGTCTCCATGCATGCCCCGGGTTTTTTATAACCGGGGTATTCGACACACCCACTGTTGGGTCCCGGGTTAAGCAAACGGTCCGCAAAGACAAACGATCTACAATCCGCTAGAAGGCATTTTAATGTCATTTCAAATTACATCACAAACCGAGATTGTACCTCCTCAATCCCATCTAAAGTGTCTAATTTTAAACCCGTTGGGAATATTCCGCCATTTCTACTTGGCCGCAATCGCTCACAGGATCTCCTTCCCATCGGCCCCGCAGGTCCGACCTCGCCATGTGGTTTGGGTCACCTTCGGTAACGTGGTTTCACCATGGCCCAGCCTCCCTCGCCGACGGCAGCCGATATCTTCCACAAACGGAGGCGTCCAGGCTTCAAGCTTCTCGAAGCTCACCGGCCCTGGTAGGGAGACGGATGGCCATAAAGCATGAACGACGCCACTCATCGCCTGCCAACACGCTCGAGCAATTGCACTAGCTCGAAGGGTCACCCGCCCTCGCATTTCTCCCAGGGCAACTCCGTGAGCACACCTAAAGACATATTTCGCAATCGATTTCCTCGCCAAATTCTTTTTTCAAAGGAATTTGTTCAAGCACTTTTAAATATACGGGGCTGATTCTCCTTCACGAGCTGCATACCGGGCCCAACACCTTTCAGCCTTTTCTCCTCGCCGGGTGTGGGCATCTTGGAGCTTGTTTCTTCCCCTGCACCTTCATAAGCACCTCTCGCCGCCTTTAGTCGACGCAAGTAGGTTTGCTTGTCCGGATCTAGTCCCGCCTCCGCAATATTATTGTCGATTCACGCCCACTTTGTTAAATAATTATCTTTTCAGCACGCCTTACCTGGGGGTTCTCGTGGCCTCTCGTGGGCGGCGCCTCCTCAAGTTGGGCCTTGCACCTTGGAGCTCCCCCGGACAGATGGGTATTCTTTCCAAAGATCCTGATAATAATTGATCCTTAAATCAGTTATTTCAACTATTTTAAGTCTCGGGGCTACCGCATATATAACTATTAAAATTACTTACCCGTATGTCTTTCACATCCGCCCGGGCTCGTTAACCCATCTTGAGCGGCACGGAGGTGCTGCTTCCCGCATCAAAGGCATTTAACGCCCGGGAGAAACACGCCCACGAAGAACTGTCCGCGACGCCTGGGATTCATGGCGCTCCACCCGCACGGTGGCGGACAGCTCGTCGGCATCCTCCATCGGAGGAGCGCCCGCCATGCCTTTGTATTCCCTTTCCTCCCGGACCATGCTTGGAGCATGGTATGGAGGCTTG
>JAHIAM010017362.1:0-14007 GCA_021605205.1 Aegilops longissima | reverse complement strand
ATGGGGAAAAGGTGAAGACTTTTGTTTTAGTTTCATTTTCTTTTGAGTCATAGGAAACCCTGATCAAAAAGGGGGTCGAGGAAATACTAAGGAAAATTTCCATTTGATGCTCAACTCAAAATCCTCACCTACCAACCCTTCGAGTGAAGCCTTTGAAATTTACGCCAACTTTTCTTCAAAGGATGAGACGGTTTTCCGTCACCGAGGAATTTGTTCCGACCGAGGAGTTAGGAATTCGCCATAATTGCCAACAAAGGAGGAACATGATAGCCCCGAGGAATTTGATGTTCAAACCATCGGTTTGCGGGGCCACCGTCCCCAAAATATCTCCACCTAACGGTCATATATTAAGGGCATTTATGTTTATCATGTCGGGCTGCTCCCAGGCTATAAATACCCCTTCAACCACTAGTTGGTTGGCTGCCCGAGAACTTGACACTTGTCATTTGAGAGCAACCCATCCTCCGAGGACTTTGAAAAATCATCAAGTGAGGAAACCCAAAGTGAGGAAAACCCAAAACCAAACCCCAACAAACCCAAAGTGATTGAGCATCATCAAGAAATTGATCCCGTGATCCGACGCTTTTACCTTTGAAGATGTGCTTTTCCAGACGGTTAGGCGCCACCTAGAGCATCCAAGAGGAATTGTGGATCGCCGAGTGACCAAGTATGTGAAGGTTTGGAAGTCGCCAAGACTTACCACGAGTGATTGGACGAGGTCTGTGACCTTAGTTCAAGGAGAATACGGTGAGGACTTGGTCCCGAGCGGCTCGGATCGGGTTCCGGACTGGGTCCTCGAGTTTAAATACTCATTCCAACCAACGCAAACGAAAGCGTTGGAACTGGTCTACCAAATCATTGTCTTCACCAACCTAACGGTTCTATTTCCTCAACCCTTTCATTTCCTCATTAAGTGGAGTTTGTCATATCTGTGTTTGAAGACTTTGACAAGACTTTCAATTTCCCCGCCAATTTCTTCACCGTTGTCTTCATCTTGTGTTATCCCGGATTACGCTTTCAATTGATTGTCTTCATTTCATCATGATGACTATGCTTTAATCTGCTATGTTATTTCGAGTACTTATTCCCTGCATGTATTTCTTCGCTAAGGAATTTCTCACCCAAATTCCTCAGAAGAATTTTAAAATTCAAAAATCGCCATTCACCCCTCTAGTCATATAACGACTTTCAATTGGTACGAGCAAGGTACTCCTTGTTCCGGTGATTTTGGTTTAACCACCGAGTTTTAGTTATGTCACCGCAGTATGATCAAGGTTCAAAAGGTGTCCTACCTTATGGGACGACTACCTCATCGAAGAACAAAATGCAATGCATCTTGAAGCAATTGACAACATTCCGTATGTTGTGACAAAAGGTGTTTTCACCACACCCTCTCCAATGATGCGATTGAAGAGATTCAAGCAACTCGATTTCTTTAAGAATATCATATGTGGCCATCCAGCAAAGGTCAATATGGAAGAGGAGTGCTTTGGAATCGCAAACTCATCCGGGACGCTGTCCAAAGTAAATGAAGGTGTTTCAACTCAGCGTGACTCTCGAGTTGATGTTCTTCAATCTCTTCAACCGCTTCAAAAGACTCGACAACTAAAATGTTCAACAAACCTTCGACGCTTCACCGACATCTCAAATGAGCTTCAAGCACTGGTGCCACGACATCACCGACCATGAGGTGGTGAAGAAATTGCTAGATCGCTTGATTCCTCATTTGACACTCCGCACCGATGATACAAGAACGAGCTGATTACAAGTCTCTTGATCCTGCCGATATCCTCGAAGGCTAATACTCACGAAGTTCCACTTGTCAAAAGAGAGATCTCTATGGTTCGCTATGGAAGAACACGCTTCAAGGCCAAGGCTGAATCAATCGAGAGTGAAGACTCGTAGTAGCCTTGGAGACCTCAAGAATTTGGCCAGAGCTAGCATCGCCGGAAGAAATTCCAGAAATTCACAAGACGTGGTCGCTTTGGAAAATCCTCAAGAAGCAAAGGATTCCTCATCTAGTGACTATAAGCGAAGACTTTGCCACAAATGCAAGAAACCTGGTCACTATATCCAAGATTGTCCTCGGGAAAAGGAATTGAAGAAGAAGAAACACAAGGATTAAGCTCATGACGTGAAGAAGAAGAAGAAATCATCAAAATCTTCATCATCAAAATCCTCAAAGCCTTCTTTCACAAGAAGAGCAGCTCCAAAAGGCCGGCATTCATTGGCAAGGAAATGGACTCAAGTGAATCTGAGGAAAATGAGGAAGAGGAGGAGTCCAAGAACCAATCTGTGTGGCTAGTCCGGCTTTGCTATCGCTAGCCAAGAATCCATCTTCAACATCAAGAAAATGACCCAAACAAACCTGTGAGGAAAATGATGACTACGCCCCACCTATTGCTTCATGGCAAAAGGTGCCAAGGTACTCAATTACACCTCCTCCAATCTAGTGAAAATGAATCGATGAGGATCTCAAGCCCAGCTACTCTAAACTTGCTAAGATTGCTATAAACAACAAAGGGCTTTTGAAAAGGTTCAAAACATGCTAGATAAGAGTGATGATATGTTAGGTGAAGAAATGGATCGACTCAAGCCCCGATCAAAATCTTCAGAAGTTCCCTAGGCTTGAACTTCAAGGTCATCATAACACTCTTTATCTCGATCATGAGAAACTTTCTTATGAATTTCTTCAAAGAAAGCAAGATCTTGAGAAGCTAAGAGGAAGTTATGAAGATCTTCTAAGGAGCGCATTCATTACTTGCTCAACAAATCAGCGCTTCTCAAGAAGAATTTGTTCCTCCATGCTTAAAGTGCATTGAACGTGAATCGCTAATTCTTCACCGAATGTTCAAATGCTTCAATTATAAATTCTTCACCTGCTCTCGCTATCACTAATTCTCATCCGAGGACATTGCTAGTATCATGACGATGCGTTGAAGGAATTGTCATGACAGTATGTACAAAAGCCTCAAAGGGCATCGACTTTTGTGATGTGCTTAAAAGCGATCCTCAACAGAACCCTAGGAAAGAGGGTATTGCCTTTGAGAGGAAACTCAATGTGATGGAACGATCGAAGCCCGAGCAAGATCCCAAAACCTCATGGGTTGGTGCAAAGGGACCTCCAGTGATCCATCTACCTTATCTGGTTTTACATGTGAATTTCTCATTCGATGATGAGTCATTTGACTCAACTATAAACTGCTCAAAATCAGAATGGTGAAGTATTTGCTAGATATGTTGGCACTAATCGCAGAACGGTCCTCCTATGAAGAAAATCTGGTTCCCAAGAAGTGCCTTGAAAGTCTTCGTGAATGTCCTCATGACACCACCGTGAAGAAAAGGAACCCGATCAAATTCTTCATATGGACCAAATTCTTCATATGGATCCAAGTCCTCATACGGACCAAATTCCCATGGATCAAATTCCTCAAAAGGATCAAAGTCCTCATATGATTATCATCGTATAACCTGTTTCGCAGGTAGAGCTAAGGGCTATGAATATGTGCATTATTCTTCAAACCAATTATGTTCATAAGTCCTCAAGAATTTCTCGCTTATTCATATGCTTACCCTAACCCCTCTTATGTGAAACGAAATGGTTTGGCCTCTATGCCACCATTCTCATATGGTGCTCGCAGAAGATGAACTCTTTGCCACCCCTTCGATGTGGGTGGTGAAGAAAAGAACTAATCTCTTCCAGGGTCAGTCTCCGACGCGCTCAACGCCTCAAGAATTTGTCGGGCCCGATAAATTGCTCGAAGGACGCAGTTAATCATGATGAAATGAACTTTCATTTCACACGCCCTCATACGCTTATCTCGAATATCGACCGATGAAATTCATCCGATGAACTTGATATCATATTCTTCACCGATGAAGTATATGAGATCTAGTTGTACTAATTCATCCGCAGGATGATCAACCCAAAGCCACCGAGTGGGTTCTCGATAGTGGATGTACAAATCACATGACCGGTGACAAGAATCTATTGATGGATGCTCCCTTATCACCGCCACATCTCAAGCATATCATCTTTGCCGACAAAGGCAAAAGTCGTATTGGGACTCGTAAGGTTGCTATCTCTAAGGACATGCACATGGACAAAGTCATGCTTGTTGAGTCTTTAGGATATAACCTCATGTCAGCCTCAATGCTTTGTGATCTTGATATGGTTGTTATCTTTGGCAAGTATCTGTGTTGTGATTATGGAAGTCGACTTCCAAAGTCTTCAAGGCTTTAGGAGAGGAGACTTGTATATTGTTGATTTTCCACAGGACCACAACCAGCCGGTGCCTACTTGCAAAAGCTTCAGGCTGGCTATGGCATCGACGACTTGGTCACGCAGGCATGAGGAATTTGCACACGCCATGAAGAAGAAGCATGTCATTGGCATTGAGAATGTCAAATTCTCAAGGATCACTTATGCGGAGCCTGTGAAGCTGGAAAATGACCAAGGCCAAGCATCCAATAAGACTATCATGACCACTACTGCCCTTCAATTGCTTCACATGGACCTCTTGGTCCCAATCATTACTCAGCCGTCACTAATGATGCATCTCTTTATGGCTTTGTTATTGTTGATGATTACTCGCTACACATGGGTACACATTGTTACTTACAAAATCAAGTGCAGGAAATCTTCAAACGATTTTCCTCGAGGGCTTCAACCAACTTTGGTGTGAAGATCAAGCACATCCGAGTGACAATGGAACGAGTTCAAGAATTCGGTCTTGATGAATATCTTGATGAACTTGGTATTACTCATGAGTTATCCGCCCTTATACTCCTCAAGAAATGGCGCGTGGAGCGAAGAACGAACTCTTGTTGAGATGGCTCGCACTATGCTTGATGAATACAAAACGCCTAGTCGCTTCGGATTGAAGCAATTGACACGCATGCCACATCATCAAAGAGTATATCTTCACAAATTCTTCAAGAAGACTGCCTATGAACTCCTCAACGACAAGAAACCCAATGTGTTATTTCAAAGTCTTCGTGCTAAATGTTGGATTAGAGATCCTCACCACCACTCTAAATTTGCACCAAAGCACATGAAGGTTTTATGCTTGGTTACGGAAAGGACTCGACACCTACGTAGTCTTCAACATCACTCTTCACAAGATTGTTGACACCGAGATGTGCGGTTCGATGAAACTAATGGCTCGCAAAGAGAGCACCTACCTTCGTGTTAGATAACCAGCACCGAGGATTCTATCAGTTCAAGGCAACCGAGGATGTCATCCCCATCAAGAAACTCTGAAGAATTCATTCCCGACGCCAAGAACGCCGAGCTGATGACTCAAGAAAATGTCAAGAAAATGGTGCCGAGGAAAATGGTCAAATTCTCAAGACAACCAGCTCATCCTCGCTAAAAAGAAGTGCAAGTTGACAAAATCATCGATGACATTGAAGCGCCAGTCCTCTCACTCGCCAAAAGCTTCACATTTATCTAACTTTTGTGGGCACTATGCTTTTGTCTCTATCACGAGCCCACTAAGGTAGATGAAGCATTTCGAGCCGGAGGATTCAGGCCATGCAAGAAGAATTACACGTCGAAGCTCAACAACGCCCGGGAACTGGTCAAACGCCCGATCCTCGCAAGCATAATATCATTGGCACAAAGTGGATCTACCGCAACAAGCAAGATGAAAATGGTCTTGTGGTGAGGAATAAGGCACACTAGTAGCTCAAGGCTACACGCAGGTTGAAGGAATTGATTTCGATGAAACTTTTGCACCTGCTAGACTTGAGTCTATTCAGATATTACTCGCCATGCTAACCATCACAATATCACTTTATATCAAATGGATGTGAAAAGTGCATTCCTCAATGGTAAGCTTGAGGAAGAAGTATATGTTGCTCAACCCCTGTGTTTTGAAGATCCAAAGAACCTCGACAAAGTCTTCAGACTAAATAAGGCCCTCTATGGCCTCAAGCAAGCCCCTCGCGTGGTATGATACATTGAAGGAATTTTGGAAGAATGGCTTCACAACCGGTTCACTCAACCCTACTCTTTTACTAAATCTTATGATGGTGAACTGTTTGTGTGCCAAATATATGTTGATGATATTATCTTTGGTGTATCGACCAATTATAGTGATGAATTTGCTTATATGATGAGTGAAGAATATCAAATGTCTATGATGGGAGAGTTGAAATTTTCTTAGGTCTTCAAATTCGCCAACAACACAATGGCATATTCATATCTCAGAGAAATACCTCAAAGATGTCCTCAAGAAATTCGCATGCAAGATTGCAAAGGCAAAATTCCTATGCCCACAAATGGCCATCTATGCAACCGATGAAAATGGTATTGACTTGATCACAAGGTATACCGCCCATGATTGGTTCTTTATTGTACTTATGTGCATCTAGGCCAGATATAATGCTTAGTGTTTGCATTGTGCCCGATTTCAAGCTACACCAAGGAATCACACCATAAGGTTGGAAGCATATTCTTCGATATCTAGCTCACACACCAACACTAGGATTATGGTACCCCAAGGGCTCTACTTTTGATCTCATTGGATATTCCGACCGACTATGCTGGTGATCGTGGACCGCAAGTCAACATTGGTACTTGTCATTTCTGACGATCTTTGGTCCGTTGGTCCTCAAGAAAAGTAACCGTATCACCGCTCCATCGCGAAGCTGAATACATTGCTGCTGGCTCGTTGTGCTCAATTACTATGGATGAAGCAAACCTCAAGGACTACGGCATCAACGTGAAGAATGTGCCTCTCTGTGACAATGAGAGTGCCATCAAGATTGCTCACAACCCCCCCAGCACTCAAGACAAAGCACATTCAAATTATCATTTTCTTCGTGATCATGTGTTGAAGGGCTTACATCTCCATCGAGCATGTGAAGATCAAGAACAGCTAGCTGATATCTTCACTAAGCCCTTGGATGAGAAGAGATTTAGCAAGTTGTGTGAGCTAAATATCTTAGAATCTTCAACGTTCTTTGAAAAGGACACACATCCTAACACTTATGCAAAATTGATGACTTAGATGTGCAACACATGAAGAAACGTTTTTCAATCAATGAAGAATAACACTCTAAGTGTGAAGAAATTAATGAAGAATTTGATTCTCGTAACCCTACGACAATTGTAATGTGTCTGAAATCATCATTCTTATACTGGGTCACGCCACCACCAAAGTTGAAAATCTTCAATTTGAGTTTTTCCTCGTTTTGAAATTCTTCAGTTTTTGAAATTCTTCAGTTTTCAAATTTTCAGTTTTCAAATTCTTCAACTTTGCAAATTTTCACGCTTCCGCTGCTTTCTTCATTGGCATATATATATATGGATTTATGTCCTCTACAGATTCACTTATGGCTATTTCTTCAAGTCGCTTCGCTAAGTGAATGTGATCGGACCCTTCCCTCTATGCTATACTCAACCCAATCCATTCACAAATTCTTCATGTGCGTCTTTGAAACTGCTCAAATTCTTCATCGTGTCCTTGAACAAGAAATTGCGAACGGAACTTTTAAAACAAATCTTATCCAAACTTCTATTTTCATTAAACCGCTCCGCATCCCACGATGCATTATTATATTCCACCCACGATCGCACACCGATCTCCACTACACAGACGGGTGACACATGTCGGAGAAGGGAAGCGGTCAGGCACGTCCTAAATCTTCTGACGGCCGCTTTTCACCGTGGCTATAAATACCCTCTCCCTTCCTCACTTTTACTCGCCGATCTCTCCCGCCGAGCTCCTCAAACCCTAGCCCGCTTACTCCATCGTCAGCCGTGAGGAAAAGCTTCACCGCTTGACCTCTTCGCCGACGCATTCGCTACGACTGTGGAATTTCTTCACTCCGCCGCCGTAGCTGATTTCCTCTCCCAAGTTAGGGCGGAGAAGATCTGAACGGATTAACTTCAAACTGTTCATCTCATTCGTCGTGTTCTTCACTTCGTAAATTAAAAGTTACTTTTATTTACTCGCTTGATTCTCAAATTTTCTTCAAAATCTCAAAGGTGTTTATTTCAAATCCTTCACATATGAACACCTCAAATCTTGACTCATTTCTCTAAGCAATGATTTTCTTCCAAGATTCCTCAATTGTGTGGATTCGATCTATACAACTCGAACCTAAGATAAAGAACGCTATTGAAATTCTTCAAGGCTCATCGTCAAAAACCTCAAACTTGTTCTTTTGAAAACCTCCGAGAACGATATGACCTCTTCAAATTCCTCGCACCTATACTGCTCACAGTACAAATGTCCCGCTGAATCCCTAGGTTCTCATCAACTTAACTCATTTGCAGCTGCCTCAAGAAAACTGCACACTTCTTCGAGAATCAATTGTTCAATTTCTCACCAAGAAATGGCGATGGAAGAAGCCGAGAAGGAGGAAAGAAACCCGAGGTCATGACTGCTTAAATCCCCGAGGAAATATATCCTGAATATTGCACACCGATGAGGAAAGCAAAACTCAGCAAGGTGCGTTCAAAATTGAACGGAGATGGGCACGGAATGGAAGGAATATCGCTATGTCACACCTAAATACATGAAGAAATTCGCTAAATCCTCCATGCCCAAGAGCTCCTTTGGCACAGGCCAAGTAGCTGATCCCACTAGCGCCAAACGTGAGGACTTTCCGATGAATGGGCTAAACGCCAAGCTGTTAGCAAGCAAAGGAAGCGTGAAGAAATTCAATGAGGATTCTCGCCGCTGCCTCGAGGTCTCGCCAACCAAGAAATCGATGCCAAAGAAGTCTGCAATAAGCCAAGTACTTCTTCTATGCCCTCACGCCAAGTTCTCGCAGCTCCTACCAGCCAAATTCTCAAGAAGAAATTCTCACACACGCGCTCCATCAAAGTCCTCCCTGTCAGCCAAACCTTCGGCCAGCACTGCTACTTGTCAAAGGATCTGATTTTCAATTGCCTCGTGCACCTCTCGCAATTCTCACGCTTTCAATTCTTCATCCGCCCGACGCCAAGACAAAGCTACACTGGACGTGGTCCTCGCCCAGCCCAAGAAGAAACAGCTTGTCGCCCACGTCATTCGATGATGAGGCATCGATGAAGAACTTGAAGAAATCATCGAGACCGCAAGTTAGAGCGCAAGAGCTAAGGAACACTCAGCACCGCTTTTGGACCAAGAAAGTCCTCGATTTCATCGACCCGCACAACGATCCAAATACCCTCTCGCCGATCTTCCTTTGACACCGGTCAAAGTCATATGTTGACTCACTTCATTGCTGAAAAAATGGAAGTTCGAGAAGGCGAAGGAAATCAAAAGGCTCAATACAAGAAGGAGAGGTTTCAAGAAAATGTTGTCAAGATGACACCGAGGAACTTCTTCAAGCTCAAACAGAAATTCAGAACCTCAAGAAGAACTTTGACACGCATTATGCTGATTGGCAAGTTGTCAAGACCAAATTCGCTAATCGACGAAGAATTCACAAATGTTGCTGCACCAAGGCAACATGAAACCTCAGTCAAGCATCGCCAGCCTAGTGAAGAAAAGCCAAGCACTGCAAGCTCACTCGCAAGAACATGGATTCGTGGCTGATGAAGAAATTCCAGCCATCGAAGAAACTGCCAGGCACCCACTAGTGGCGCCTCAAGAAATTGCTCAAGAAAATCAAGAAAGGGAACTGCATCGCTGCTCTCAAGAAATTGCTCAAATTCTCAGCCCTCCGCACCAACCTCGTCCAATTCTTCCATCTGCTGGATGTGAAGAAAACAAAGGCATGGAACGAGCTGTGAAGAAGAGAAAAGCATCACGCATGCAGATTCTTCGCGCAAGAAAATGAAGCAATGACCAGCTCATTGAGAACCCGATTGATGCTATTCCAATTTCTCCATACCTTCAAAGGAAGTGGTTCCTTTGGAGAAGAATATGAAGTGCCAACCGGATCGATGAAGAACATCAATCTCCGCTCTTCGAGAAGATTGATGAGAAATTGAAGTGGAAGCTTCCTTCAACCCCAGCCATTCCTCATCTCGACCATGAAATTCTCAAGATGGTGCCGAGGAAATTGAAAATGAAGATGTGGATATTGGATGCACCACTCCAGAATCAATGATGACTTTTGGGAAGATCAACATCCCAATACTCCGCTCTTCACCCCGCTTCAACAAGTTCCTCACTCCCCATGCATCGTCCAAATTGACTCAAGAAAATCAACCCACGAGTCCTGGCATGAAGAAATTCCAGCCCTGCTGCTGAAAATCCTCACCGACAAGTTGAGGATCAAGAAATTCTCAAGTCAAGAACCTGACTTACCATTCCGAGGTGGTGATGCAATTGATCGACACCCTCTCGCCAAAAAGAAGAATCCGCTTCTACCAAGCAAAGTTCAAGGCTAAGGATTTCTTTGCGAGCATGTGTTCTTCACGAATATAACTTATGACTCGCTCGGATTAGGAAGAGGCGCTCGACTGCCACAAGCAAACTTCTATTCCTCGTGCTTTTCAACAAGGACAAAATCTTCGATCATGCTCATATTCCTCATGTGGATATGGAGTCCTGCCAGCTTTGAGCCCGCTCTAAGTGTTCTTCACGATGCAGGTCTTCTCAACTTTTGCACGATATATGTGATTGGAATGAAGAGCTAATTCTTCGTTCTATGCAACCCTCACATCACCGGAGATGCTCAAGATGTGACTTCATGGGTCTTGGATTGATGACAGAACACTCACTACAAGGCTCCAGAAGTGAATTGCTTCTGCTCTTCCACTCAGCCCTCCAGCTTGAAGGTGCACGTCCGATCTATGAAGAAAAGGAACTTTCAAATCACTACATGCAAGTGTTGATGAAGCCTTTGAAACCAAGGCAAGCTCCAAGGACCAAATTCTCGTCAAGGAATTGTTATATGTGCCTCTAATAGTCTATCGAATTTTGTCAAGACTATGAGTCCTATCAAGGGCCACGACTCAATGATGAAGAAGTCGCTGGCATCATGAAGAATATGCTGTTCAACATCATCCATGGTGTTCCGCCAATTTCCATGATTTCTTCATGAGGACTTTGGCTAACATTGCCATGTCACCTTTTGAGCTGAAACCTTATGCACCTTGGATTATGAGATTCATCAGTCAAGATCTTCACTCAATTACAAGGTCGACACTTTGAACCACCGCAGCTACCGCCCTATTGAAGTCCTCAAACGGCCAATTGCCTCACCGATGAAAAGGGAAAGGCTGCTGCTGTGATAGATGAAGGCATTCGCCCATTGATGGACAGTTTCCAAAGCAGATCCTACTCCACCAATGATGACTCGCCACCCATGACTCAAAGAAAATACCTCGCTTAAGCAAAATCCTCAAGGAACGCACCTGTGGTGATGACTGATCGTGAATTACCCTCGCTTCATCGAAGGTTGATCGCAATCACAAGTGGGTCAAACGCCGTTTGGCACTATTCTTTAATATGACCTCAACTCACAATGCAAGTGAAGAAAACCATTACTATCTTCATGAAACCTTCAAGCGCACTGGCTGTTCGTCTCATGTCTACAATGAAGAAGAACTGAAATCAATGGGACTCAAGGAAGAATTTGATGGTCTGCACCTCCTCCAAGAAATTCAAGAAAGTCAAAGTTCCTTCCTTGGTGGCTAGCTCCTATTCTTCATCTCGCGACATCGATGAAAATGAAGATTTGGAAGACACCGCTGCTGGTCCTACTTCAACGAACAACCCGACAATGTCAAGGCCCGCCTTCAACTTGAATCTCCTCAAGAGCGTTAGTCCTCGCCGATCCTTTTGGTCATTCGATGACAAAGGGGAGAAATCTGAGTTAGTCTTCAAGCCGGGTCTCATTTTTGTCTATATCGGTATTTTATTAAGTTACAACTCTCGCTCTTCCAAACCTTTTATTGGATTGAGTTGTAATCTTAAACCCGATGGTGCTTTGATACTTCGATGCATTATGCTTTTGCTCTGATTTGAAGTAGTTTTGATACTTGTTATGCTCTGATCCAATTTGGCCTTTGGGTTCTGATACTCTTTGTGTGTTTCATTGCATAACATCAAGCACCATATTTCATCATGCATTTCAAATTCTCATATTATATGTCAAATGCGGTATGAATTACAAGATATAGAGGAGATCTCCATGATTCAATTCTTCAAATGTGCATTGCCTCAAAAGCAATTTCCTCACTATGCACACCTTCGTGGGGAGTTCTTCTATATCTTGCAATCAAAATCCTCATTATCAGTATTTACACTTCATATATTTATCCTCGCTTGAAAACTTAACTGTATTGTCATCAATCACCAAAAGGGGAGATTGTAAGTGCATCTAGTGCCCCTTAGTGATTTTGGTGTATTGAAGACTTATAGGTTAAGTAACTGATGCGCTTGTAAGTGTACACAGGTCTATAAGTCTATGAGGAGTTTGATATTTACAGAGAAAGTCGAATTCTAAAAATGAATTTCTTCAATCAAGAATTTGATATTCAAGACTTTCAAGACTTTGAAAGTGAAGAAATTGGTGTGATTCTCAAGACTTGGTAATCGCTGAAGAATATGAAGCGTGAAGACTTTTGTTTTCGTAGTTTCATTTTCTCTTTCTTGAGTCATAGGAAACACCGTCATCGTTAAAGGGGTCGAGGAAATACTAAGGAAAAATTTCCATTTGATGCTCAACTCAAAATCCTCACCTACCAATCCCTTCGAGTGAAGCCTTTGAAATCTCATACGCTTCATCAATTTCTTCAAGGATGTAGACGAAGCTCTTCCGTCACCGAGGAATTTGTTCGATCGAGGAGTTAGGAATTCGCCAGCTGAATTGCCTATACAGTGAGGAACATGATAGCCCGAGGAATTTGATGTTCAAATTTCCGACGTCTGTCAGTCTGCGCCACCTGTCCCTAAAATATCTCCACCTAACGGTCATATCATTTAAGGGCATTTATGTCTTATCATGTCGGGCTGCTCCGAGGCTATAAATAGCCCCTTCAACCACTAGTTGGTTGGCTGCCCGAGAGAACTTGACACTTGTCATTTGAGAGCAACCCATCCTCCGAGGACTTTGAGCGAAAATCATCTAGTGAGGAAAACCCAAAGTGAGGAAAACCCAAAACCAAACCCTCAACAAACCCAAAGTGATTGAGCATCATCAAGAAATTGATCCCTGGATCCGACGCTTTTACCTTTGAAGACTGTGCTTCTTCAGACGGTTAGGAGGCCACGGTCTAGAGCATCCAAGAGGAATTGTGGATCGCCGAGTGACCAAGTATGTGAAGGTTTGAAGTCGTCAAGACTTACCACGAGTGATTGACGAGGTCCATGCGGACCTTAGTTCAAGGAGAATACGGTGAGGACTTGGTGTCCCGAGCTGCGTCTCAAGGATCGGGTGTCCGGATCTGTCCTCGAGTTTAAATACTCACCGCTCCAACAGACGATAACCGAGACAGAGCTTGAACTGGTCTACCAAATCATTGTCTTCACCAACCTAATCGTTCTATTTCCTCAACCCTTTCATCTCCTCATTACGTGTTGAGTGTTTGTCATATCTCGTGTTTGAAGACTTTGATCAAGACTTTCTCAATTTCCTCGCCAATTTCTTCACCGTTTGTCTTCATCTTGTGTTATCCGTGATTACGCTTCTGTACTGTGATTGTCTTCATTTCATCATGATGACTATGCTTATAATCTGCTATGTTTATTTCTGAGTACTTATTCCGCTGCATGTATTTCTTCGCTAAGGAATTTCTCACCGCAAATTCTCAGGAAGAATTTGTAAATTCATAAAATCGCCTATTCACCCCCTCTAGTCGATATAACGCACTTTCATCCAGGATAGACGATCATGGGTCAAACCTGAGACCCCTATTGTAATTTGATTTTGATTATTAATTTTTCCGAGCGATGAATTAGTGTTTGTGTTGTAATGAAACTTGAGCTGAAATAGAACTTGACACATGATAAGTGAATATATGCAGGAATGAAATTGATGTTTTCTTAACTCAATGCAGCCTGCATGTGAATATATGCAGTCAATATAAGTCATTGTAATTTTGGGAGTAATTTT